>CATIWR010028153.1:0-34424 GCA_949677035.1 Omphalea diandra
ATTAAACTTTAAAATAATTAAAAAATGAAATAATAATTATAAGATAGTTTCAAAATAATGATGTGTCAAACAAAAATTTTATCTTTGCTTTGGCTCTCTCTCTCTCTCTCTCTCTCTCTCTCTCTCTCTCTCTCTCTCTCTTTACATTTGCTGCTATTTGTTTTGCTTTACACTTGCATCATTCATCAAACACTAAACCAAATGGCACCCAAAGCTGAATAAACCAAGAGATACAAGCAATCAAATGGGAAAAACCCTCAACCCTCCTATACAAGCTTAGAAACTAAGGAAAACTTAGCCTCAATGCTAGCACAATAGAAGAAAAGACCATATAAACCATCCTCAGTACCTCAATCCTTGATGAAAGCCAAATTCATCCCATAATCAAAGGGAAAAGGGAAAGAGACATAAATAGAGCAAACCTCTCTTATTCTCTAAAAATTCCACCTTAAAATAGAGAAAAAGAAGGAATTGGCCATCAAACTCCTCAAAAGACATCTTATGGGAGGTAAATTTTTTGAATGGAGTACTTTACAAAGGTATGGGTTACCAAAATAAGAAGAAGATCTTATGACATGGATAGGGTGGGAACTCTTTTGACATATAAAAGAGCCTTCCTATCTAGAGCTCACAATTGAATTTCTCACCATCTTTGAAGTTCTGGGAAGTGTTTGCCACACATATACATAAAAAGGGATGATCAACTTTAAACTCTTTGGCAAGAAATACACCATAAGGCCAAATGAGTTGGCAAAATGTTTCAAAGCCATCACTACTAAAATAATAGAGGATCCTCCCATTTTTAAAGTAGATGTAAACCAATTTCAAAAGTCAATCACAGATGGGAAGAGCAACTATAATAACAATAACAACAAGGCATCAAAGATAAAAGGCCAAGCTTTGAGGATAGCTCACTGATTCATAACCTAAAATATCAACGGTAGAGTACAATCAAATTATAATTACACTATTACAAACATATTCCATCTCTAGTGAATGAAAAACAAATAAAGGATCAACATACCCTTATTCTTGATGCAAAGGATCGATGGTCAAGTAGACAAAGGAAATGAGTTCATGATGGGGCATTACATAGCCAAGATTGCCAAGTATGTAAAGGTTATTCCCACAATAGAAGAATAACTTGAGGAAAGAAATACCTGAACCAGAATAGGATAATGAAGAGGTTAAAGAAGTAATAAGAGCAAGGATTTTTGTTGTAGAAGAAACTAGAACTAGTGCTCATATTCGCTACTGCTACTATTAATTTTATCTCATTCTTTAAGCAAAAGGTCATTGATCAACTGGCAACCATCTACAATGTTGTTCAAAGGGTTGAGTCCTCTACTATCTATCTTCACCAAAAGGTACAAAAACTTCAAAGGTGTTAGACAAGGTTGGTTAAGCCTAAATCAAAACTCTTTTTTTTTTTTTATCTTAACAATGTAGATTAACATGCTCTAACATCTTTTTTAAGTGTTGTTTTTGTAGTTTTTAAGATAGGTATGCATTGAAAGTTGAATGAGAGTCTAAGTCTCAAGCATTATGTAAGGCATCTTAATTCATGGCCAAGAATCTCTAATTCACGATAGTGATATTGCAAGAGGAATGAATGACTTTGGTCTAGGCTGATTCACAAAGCAAATTAATGCTACGACCTAAGCAAGAATGAAATGAAGACCAAACAGTCGAATTTGCAGTGACCATCGCATTAGGAATCATGATCGCGACTTTTAGAATTACTTGAAGTGAACCAAGTCTGCAACCATACCAAATGTCCAAGATAACCGTTAACATATCAAAATTCATGAGGGTGGAAAATTCTTTAAGACCACAACCTATTGAAGTAACTTCTCCTTATCAAACAGAAGGATTTACGGTGCCAAAACGACTATTTTTCTTGGAAGACTAACAATAGCATACCGCGTAGACTAGCCGTTAGATATAAATAGGGTTTTCTACCGCGATTCCAGCAAATTTGGTGCAAAAGGAAAAATCGTGGTTGCGAATGTTTAGTCACGATAGCGAATGGTGTCTGACAGGTATTTAACACAAAATCTACCTAGCATGCCTTAGAGATTTAGACATAGTTTCTTTGTAACATCTCTTTGGTGGTTATTGCCTATAAATACTCCACCAAACATACATGAATGCAAGAGAATAATATGGAATTTAGACAAAGTCTTACAATTTTGTTTCTTAGCCTTTAATTCTTTATATGTGAGTTAATATTGTTAGGCATAAGCATTAAACACCATTATAAATAGGATTGAGAGTTAGCCTAACAGTAAAACTCTTTTAATAGGTTAAGTGTATGCCTTTGGGAAGCATTTGAGAGGTTTTTATGTGAGCCTTAAAACACAAGTTGTAAGGTTATGTGTGAGCCACAAAACACAAAATATACAATTTAGTGTGAGCTTGGAAACACCATTTAGAGTTAGTGAAATACCCAATTGTGAAGAATTGGGGAGTGGATATAGGGTTAATTAACATCTGAACCACTATAAAATATTGTGTCTCCATCTTTTTCTTTACTTCTTCTATATCCATTTTTCATTAGTTCCCTTCAATTTTTAAAATTTACTACTAATTCAACCCCCTTTCTTGTTGTTCAAGGGCCAAAGTGGTATCAGAGCTTGGTCTCATTAAAACCCTTAATTGTGTGAGCAAAGACAAATGGTGCAAGAAGGAATCCACACCCATCTCAAGCCATACTTTGATGGATCTAACCATATGCATTCAAACTATAGAATTGAGATATATTTAAATAGCAATGTGATGGATCTTTGGGATATAGTTGCAAAGGAATGAAAACCTCCTACCAAGATGGTTGATGGAAGTAAAGAGTTAATCCCAAGTAAGAAATGGGTGGAAGCTCATAGAAGATCAAATGGAAAGAACAAAAGAGCAATGACAATCATTTTTAATTCCTTATAAAGGAAGGAGATTGGAAGAGTACAACACTGCCTCATTACTCATGGAATATGGAAAGCTTTAAAAAACTATCATGAAGGCACAACCTTGGTGAAGTACAACATAGTAGAGATGTATGTGGCAAAATAAGAGTTATTCATGATGAAAAACAATGAAAGCATCACCAATATGATGAATATACTCTTATCCATCATCATAAACATGAAGAAATTCAGAGGAGTACTCACCAATCATGAGGTAAACACCAAAATACTCAAATCTTTACCTTTTGAAAAGTTTGGTGCAAGGGTATGTAGCATTCAAGAGTTAAATTTAGAAATAGGAAAGGTGCCAATAAATGTCCTCATAGGCAAGCTTCTTACTTATGAGCTAGCCTTGAAAAAATGAGGAAATGAAAAAGATGAGAGGGCAAGGGGACAAGAATGAAAAAAAAGAAAAAAAGACCTTGGCCCTTAAATCCTCTGCCAAAGATAAAGAAGTAGAAGCTATCTCAAGTGATGATGATAATGAAAAAGAAAAGGAGGAGCTAGCCATGCTTTCTATAAGAACTAAGGAGCTTATAAAAAGAAGGAAAGCTAGAAGGAACTTCATGAAGGCATCTCCTAACCTTAAAGAAAAGAATAATGAAGTAACATGTTATAAGTGTGGCAAGCAAGGCCACATCAAGTATGATTGACCTAAGCTAAGAAAGAAGAAGAAAAGGGACAAAAAAAAAAAAAAAGCTTCAAAGCCACTTAAGATGACAGCTCTAGTGAGGAGGATAGAGATAAGGAAGTAGCAATCTGTGACTCATGGCATAAGAGGACTCTTCTAATAAGATAAGTTCTTCAACCCACTCTAGTGAAAATTATGATGCATATGATCATGTAAATGATGAGCTCTTAGAAGCTCTTACTTTGAGATGTGACAAGTATAAGTCATAAATGAAAACTTTCAAAAAGAAATGTTAAAAACTGAAAAATGAGTTCAAGTCATTAAATGAGCTTGTAAGTAAGTTGAAGAATTCAAATAAAGAGCTCAAAAAATTTGTTGAGAGTCTTACTAAGTTTTATTCTTTTTTAAACTCATTGGGAAAGGAAAATAACACTCTAAAAGGAGAAGTAATTGAACTTAGAAATTATATTTCTAAGTTTAGCAGAGGGAAGGAAGATTTAGATACATTAATTATATCTTAAAGGTCTCCCCTAACAAGACATGGTCTAAGCTTCAATGGAGCCTCCTCATCATCTACACCCCCTCTCATTACTTTTATTAGAGCTTCAGTATCTCAAACATCTAGCATTGAGGTAATTAGGAGGAAAAGTGCTAATAACACTAAGCCACTTGTTCGCAAGGGCAACGAAAAGCTACCTCAAGGTTCAAAGCCTAAGCCCAAAAAGGCTAATCATGAATTCATCTATAATAAGAAGCATGCTCACCCCCTAACACACACAAAAAATCCTCTTCTAATCTTAATCATTCTTGCACATGCTCACATGTTCACCATCATGGTATGAGAAGGTCCCCTACTCATGCCAAAGTTTTGCATATGAGAAAGACTTACAAGTCTAAGATCCAATGTTAATATTGTATGAAGTTTGGTCATATAAATACTTTCTGCAAAATTAAGAAGTCTCACCTCAAATTAAAGGACCTTTCAAGACCTAACCCCTAAGGACCTAAGTATGCTTAGGTAACTAAATAAAGGTAATTTGTTTTTTGATTTGAACGAATGTATGGCAGCCAGTAATGAAGATAATGATTGGCATATGGATAACGGATGCTTTAAGCACATGATAGGTAGCAAAAAGTTATTCATAGCCATGAAAGAGAAGGAAGGTGGCAATGTCACTTTTGGGAACAATGCCAAGAGTAAAGTAATTGGCATTGGAAAAATTGGTAATAATGGTTGTTCACTTATTGACAATGTTCTTTTAGTTGATGGTTTACAACATAATTTGTTAAGTGTAAGTCAATTGTGTGATAAAGGTAATAAAGTCATCTTTGACCCTAAAGAATGTCGAGTTACAACTTTGGTGGATAAGACGGTAATCTTTAAGAGTGAAAGGAGAGACAATACCTATATAATTGACTTAGACAATTTGGCTAACCAATCTTTCAAGTCTTTTGTATCTCTTAGAAATGAAATTTGGCTTTGGCATATAAGACTTAGTCATGCTAACATGGAGCTCCTACAAAGCCTATCTAAAGGAGAGCAAGTGGAAGGTCTTCCTAAGCTAAAATTCTCAAAGGACAAGACTTGCGGACCTTGCCAAATAAGGAAGCAACATTAAACTTCCTTCAAAGTAAAGAATGTTGTAAGTATATTTAGACCTTCTCAACTTATCCACTTGGACTTCATTAGACCTACTAGGAATGCTAGTCTAGGTGGGAAGTATTATGCATTTGTCAAAGTTGATGATTACTTTAGGTTTACTTGAGTGTCCTTCCTAGCTCATAAGAATGATACTTCATCTCTTCTATAGGGAGTGACCATGGAAAATAATTTCAAAATGAATCTTTTGAAACTTATTATTTAGAGAATAAGATTTCTCATAATTTTTCTACTCCTAGAACCCCATAATAGAATGCTATTGTAGAGAGGAAAAATAGGACATTAGTTCAAATGACTAGAACAATGCTCAATGAGTATACTTTTCCTAATTACTTTTAGGCCAAAGCCATCAATACTTCTTGTTATATTGCTAATCGTGTTTTCAAAAGACCCATTCTTAATAAAAACTTCTTATGAACTTTAAGATGGTAGAAAACCCAAGATTTCATACCTTAGAGTTTCTAAATGCAAATGCTACATTGTAATTACCAAGGAAAACCTTGGAAAAATTGCTTCTAAGATAAATGACGGTACATTTCTAAGCTACTCCACCTCTAATAAGGCTTATAGGGTTTTTAATAAAAGTACTATAGTTGTTGAAAAATTTATGTGTTAGATTAGGTTGGTCAAACTTAAGTCAAAGGCATCTTTTGATATTGACAATGAAGATTGATAGGTACTAACATCTTGTTTAAATGTTGTTTTTACAGTTTTTGGTTAGGTTTGTATTAGAAGTTGAATGAAAGTTTAAATCTCTAACATTGAGTAAGGCATCCAAATTCACGGTCAAGAATTTCTAAATCACAGTCGTGACCTTGCAACAGGGATGGATGAACTTAGACTAGATGAATTTGTCGAGCATATCATAGCAGCAATCCAACCAAGGAAGACATGAATGTTATACAAAGTGATTCATATGACATTTACGTTTTCAATCGTGACCTCGACTTTTGTAGCTATATGAAGGGAACTAAGTCTACAACCATAACATGCCAAATGTCTAAGATGACCATTGGGATATCAAAATTTATGAGGGCAATGAACTTATCAAGATTGTGACTCATGGAAGTAATTTTTCCTCACCAAATAGAAGGATTCGCTATCCTTGTCACGTCCAAGAAGGATCTTAAATGCAATCGTAATTTTTGGTTGTTTAGACAAACATAATAGCTATTTTTCTTGAAATGACAATAGCAACACACCACGTGGAGTAGTCGTTAGATACAAAATGAGGTTCTCTACTGCAATTTCAGTCTTTCTAGTGCAAATTGGAAATTCAGGATCACAAAATGCCAGCCATTGCCGTGAAATCAATTTGACAGACATTTAATGCAAAATCTGCCTAGCTTACCTTAGTGATTTAGACATAATTTGTTAGTAACATCTCTTTGGTGGTTATTGCATATAAATACTCCACCAAACATATATAAATGCAAGAAAATATCATTGATTATAACCAAGCTCTTGCAATTTTACTTCTCAACTTTTAATTTTCTATATATGAGTTATTATTGTTGGGTGTAAGCATTAAACACCATTGTAATTGGGTTTAAGAGTTAGCTTAGTTTTCAAGACTTTTAAGTTAGGTTAAACTATGAGCCTTTATGAAAAACACTTAAGTGAGGTTTTTATGTGAGCCTTGAAACAAAAATTATAGGGTTATGTGTAAGCCCTTAAAACATAATATGCAAATTTGGTGTGAGCTTGGAAACACCACTTTGAGTTACTAAAGATTTAGGGAGTGAACATAGGGTTCATTAACACCCGAAACACTGTAAATATTATGTGTTCATTTCTTCTACTTATGTTCCAATCTCCAAGCACTTTATCTTCCCTCCAAGTTTCTCCCCTTCTTGGTGCTTAAGGACCAACAAGTGGTATTAGAGCCAAGTCTCAATTCATGCCTTTAGGACATTGTGGCACAAGAAGGAATTTACACCCATCTCAAGCCATACTTTGATGGATCTGACTATACACATTGGAAGTATAGGATGGAGATATAATTCGATAGTGACATGGTCTATCTTTGGGACATTGTGGCAAAAAAGTGGAAGCCACCTACTAAGGTGGTTTATAAAAGTAAAGAGTTAATCCTAAGGGAAGAAAGGGTGGAAGCTCATAGGAGATCAAACGGAAGGAACAAGAGGTTAATGGAAATCCTTTTAAGTTCTTTGTCAAGGAAGGAAATAGGAAGGGTTCAACATTGTCTCACATCCCATGGAATATGGAAAGCTTTGGAGAACAACCATGAAGGCATAACATTAGTGAAGTTTGGTAGATTGGCGATGCATGTGATAAAATGGGAGTTGTTCATGATGAAGGATAATGAAAGCATCACAGATATGACAAAGACTCCTATTGATTATTGCAAACATGAAGAAATTTAGAAGGATACTCACCAATCTTCAGGTAAATTAAAAAAAATACTTAAATCCTCACCTCTTGGGAAATTTGGTGCTAGGGTATGCAACATATAAGAGTCAAACCCAAAAATTGGAAAGGTGCAAATTGATGTCTTCATAAGCAAGCTTTTAACTCATGAGCTAGCCTTGAAAAAGGATGAGGAGATGAAGAAGATGATAGGGCAAAGGGATAAGAATGATAGAACAAAGAAAAAGACCTTAGCTCTCAAATCATCATAAAAAAAAAAAAAGAACTAGAGGTTGTCTTAAGTGATAATGACAGTGATAAAGAAGAGGAGGAGTTGGCTATGTTTTGTAAAAGAACTAAAGAGCTTATAAGAAAAAGAAAAGATAGAAGAAACTTCAAGAAAGCAACTCCTAATCTCAAAGAAAGAATGGGTGAGGTAACATGCTATGAGTGTGGCAAATAAGGCCACATCAAGTATGATTGCCCCAAGCTGAAAAAGAAGAAGAAAGGGGACAAGGAAAATAATACAAGTTTTAAAGCTACTTGGGATGACAGCTCAAGTGAAGAGGATGAAGATGAGGAAGTGGCAAATCTATGTTTAATGGCATAAGATGACTCTTCAAATGAGGTAAGCTCTTCACCCCATTCTTGTGAAAACTATAATGCATTATATGATGTAGTTAATGAGCTATTGGAAGCTCTTACCTTGAGATGTGACTAATACAAGTCACAAATGAAAACTTACAAAAGAAATGCACTAAACTAGCAGATTAATTTAAATCCTTAAATGATCTTATAAGTGAGTTGAGGACTTCTAATGAAAAACTCAAAAAGTCTATAGAGAGTCTTTCCAAGTCTTCATCTTCTCTAAATTCCTTAAGAAAGGAGAGGTAATTAAGCTTAGAAACTCTATTTTTAAGTTTCATAAATGGAAGGAAGCTCTAGATACATAATTGTGTCTCAATGACCCCTACTAGTTAGACATGGTCTTGGCTTCAATGGAATCTCCTGATCATTTGATCCCCCTCTCACCACTTTCATTAGAGCTTCAACACCTAAAACATCTAGCATTAAGATAGTTGGGAGGAAGAGTGCTCATAGCACTAAGCCACCAATGCCCAAGGGCAAAGGGAAGGCACATCAAGGCTCAAAGACTATGCCAAAAAGGGGTAACCATGCATACATCTACAACAAGAAACATGCTCACCCCAACACACACAAAAAGTTATATTTAACTCCTAACCATTCATACACATGCTCATACTCACATTATCATGGTAGGCTTAGAAGGGTACTTTAATTTAGGTGAGCCTTCCTAATATAACAATTAATATTTATCCTTATTTAAAGCAACATTTATCCTTATTTAAAGCAAAAAATATTGTAAGTACATCTAGACTCTTCAACTTATCCATATGGACTTAATTGAGCCTACTACGAGTGCTGGTTTAGGTGAAAAATATTATGCACTTGTTGTTCTAGTTCATGATCACTCTAGGTTTACTTGGTATCCTTCCTAGCTCATTATCATGAACTCTCGATGCTTTTAAAAGTTTTTCAAAAAGAGCTCAAAATGCAAAGGGTTACTTCATCTCTTCTATAAGGAGTGACCATGGAAAAGAATTTCAAAATGAATTTTTTGAATCTTATTGTCTAGAGAATGAGATTTCTCATAATTTTTCAACTCCCAGAACACCACAACAAAATGGTGTTATGGAGAAGAAAAATAAAACACTAGTAAAGATGGTCAGAACTATGCTCAATGAGTATTTCTTGCCTAATTACTTTTGGGTTGAAACCATCAATACTTCTTGTTACATTGCTAGTCATGTTTTTGAAAGATCCATTCTCAATAAAATTTCTTATGAGCTTTGGAATGATAGCAAGCCTAAGTTGTCATACCTAAGAGTCTTTAGGTGCAAGTGCTACATCTTAAATACCAAGGATAATCTTCGAAATCTTAATTCAAAAATAAATGAAAGGATTTTTCTATGATATTCCACCTCTAGTAAAGCCTATAGAGTTTTTAATAAATGTATTATAGTTGTTAAAGAGTCTATGAACATTGTGTTTGATGAATCTAGTAAATTTGATCTTGGAAAAAGTTCTTTTATTGATAATCTTATAGGTGACTTTGAGAAGATGGAGTTGGACTCAACTTCAAGAGAGATTGCCAAAAGCCATGATGAAGATAAGTCATCAAGAGAAGAAAAGGAATCCCAACCACAACAAGTAAAAATTTCATATCAAGATCTTTCCAAGGATTGGAGATTCTCCAAACATCACCCAAAGGATCTAATTATTGGGTATACTTCTACAAGTGTAAGTATTAGATCTGAACATAATTCTTTAGACAATAATCTTACATTTGTTTCTCGATTTGAGCCAAAATCAATTGATGAGGCTCTTGATGATGAAAGTTGGGTGATTGCCATGTAAGAGAAACTCAACCAATTTGAGAGAAATAATGTATGGAAACTTATTCCTAGGACTAAGAAGCACCCTATTACAAGATACAAGTGGGTGTTTAGCAGTAAGTTAGATGAGCAATGTTTCATTGCTAGAAATAAGGCTAGATTGGTTACAAAAGGGGACAACCAAGAGGAAGGCATTGATTATAATGAAACCTATGCCCCTATAGCAAGATTAGAGGTCATTAGGATTTTTTTAGCTTATGCATGTCAAATGAATTTTAAACTTTTTCAAATAGATGTTAAAAGTGCATTTTTAAATGGTCTCATTGACGAGAAAGTTTATGTTGAACAACCTCCTGGTTTTCAATCTCATATTTTTCCAAATCATGTTTATAAGTTAAATAGAACCGTAAATGGTTTGAAATAAGCTATAAAAGCTTGGTACGAAAGGCTTAGCTCATTTCTTTTGCTAAATGATTTTGAGAAAGGAAAAATTGATACTACCTTATTTGTTAAAAGGCACAATCATGGCACCCTCATTATATAAATATATATTAATGATATCATATTTGGTGCTACTAATGAATCTTTTTGTAAGGATTTTGCTAAGTGTATAACTAAAAAATTTGAGATGAGCATGATGGGAGAGCGCAAGTTCTTTCTTGGCCTATAAATTAAACAAATCAAAGAGGGCATATTCAATAACCAAGCCAAGTACATGAAGGCTATACTTAAGAAATTTGGCATGGAAGGATACAAAGTAGCAAAGACACCAATGAGTGTTATCATCAAACTAGACAAAGCTGAATTGGGTAAGACTGTTGATAAAAAGAGATATAGAGGTATGATCGGTTCTCTACTCTATCTCACTGCCTTTAGACCTGATATCATGTTTAGTGTATGCATGTGTGATAGGTTTCAGTCATGCCCTAAAGAATCACATCTAAATGTTGTTAAAAGGATTCTTTAGTATTTACATGGCACATTACATTTAGGTTTATAGTATCTTAGAAATTCATCCTTTAGCCTTATAGAATATTTAGATGCGGATTATACTGATAGCTTACCAGATAGAAAAAGCACTTCTAGAACTTGCCAATTTATAAGAGAATGCTTAGTCTTTTGGTTTAGTAAGAAGCAAGTTTCAATTGTCTTGTCCACAATCGAAGCAAAATATATGGTTGCAGGTTGTTGTTGCACCCAAGTTCTTTGGATGAAACAATAATTAAAGGATTATGGCAAAGTTGAGATCATATTCTCATTAAATGTGATAATACAAGTGCAATAAATCTTTCAAAAAATCTCATCTAACACTTTAGGGGTAAACACATTGATATTAGGCATCACTTTCTTAGAGATCATGTCAAAAATGGTGATGTTGTGTTGGAGTTTATTGACACTAATCATCAACTTACGAATATTTTCACTAAATCTCTCAATGAAGAAAGGATGAACTTCATTAAAAGGGAGCTAAGAATGCTTGATGAAAGCTCACTAGAGTGAAAATTAGATCTTTTTAGAATTTTCTTTGTTTAGTGTATTGTTTTTAATAATTGATTGCTATATTTGATGAATGTGTACTATACTTCTTTGGATATCTTAATTCTTTATGTAAATGTGTTTCTCTATGTCAATTTGCATGATTTAAGCATCAATATATTGATTGGATCACCATTAGGAAGCTCAATCCTTATCTCTTCATGATCTTTTTTCTTGCCTCGTAATTCACAATCACTACTTTCATTTTGCACTTGTAATTTACAGACACTTGTCAAACTTTTTGTCAAATTTTAATTTTGCAGTCACTATTTCAATTCTCCACCATGAATTTTTTTCAAAATTCAAAAGTTTTGACTGTTGACTCCTTCGATTTTTAAGAAATTTTTGTCCGTTACCCAGATTTTTCGTAATTAGTATCGCAACTTGAGGTTCGCGATCATGAATTAGAGTAACTATCAAGCATTAATTGATTTAACTACCAACCGATGACACCTCCTCATTTATTGCAAATTTAGCAATTCATTATCATTTTAGCACCTTTTTTTTTGCCTATTTAAACCTTTTTAGTAGTCTTCTATCTTACTTTTAAACAATCTTTTCATCTCTCTTCATTCTTTTGACTCAAACCTTCTATAATCTTCACTCTTCTCCAATGGCTCTAAAAAAGCTTTATAGAGCAGAGAAAGGAAAGGGCATAGCCCACCCCTTTGGTTTTCCTACCCCTCACTTGATGAAAGGGATTACCAAAGAAGAAAAGGATCGCTGTAAAGCCGACTCCTCCAAAATTATCCTACCTAATAAGATTCCCTCAACTTGTCTCCTTCAATCCTTAGGAATTAAGGATGAAATTCATGCCTACCTATCCAACTTGGGTTGGAATGAGTTTATCTTTCTAGATGAATTCGACTATGAAGAAATCGTTAGGGAATTCATGTGCACGGTCACTTTGAGTCGTAGAGCTAAATCTAAAGCATGTCAGTATGGGCTGATTTTTTGAGCTTTTGAGAATCCTTTCTTTATCACCTTTGAACAACTTTCCAACCTTTTTAATCTTCAAGTGGGAGATGATATTTTTTTCATCATCTCTATACTTGATATCATTTCTGGAAATTTTGGTTTGAGATATCCATTAAAACCAAACATGACCCAAAAACATCTTTAGCCATATATATCTGGACCCTTCCCAATTGGCTCTTTCATCATATCATCACCTTTTCTATGAATGTAAGAGGTGATGTAAACAAAAAGTCTCTCAAAAGGACCTAGCCTTTCTTTTATGTTTAATCGAAAACAAACCTATCCAAACTGGCTGATATGGGTCAACTAATTCGCATGAGTACCAAGTCAAAGAGCTAATTTCTTCTACCCTCTCATGTCACAGCAATTTATAGATATGTAGGAGCACTCAATGAGGAAAATGAAAAATTTCTCACAAAGAATTACTTGCCAATCCATAACTTCCTTGACTTTCCCTACCTAATCAATGCTAAGGCTATACATCCATATTCTTATACCTACACCTTGGGTTCTTTTGGGGCTAAGAAGCTAAAAACTTCTCAAGCTTCAAAGAGGAAGAGCCTTGTCATAAAGGAGGGTACGCAACCTATTCCACCTCCCCAACCTAAACCTAAAACTAAATCCTCTGCCATCTCTCTCTCCTTAATAAATAAGAAATTGGATAAAGGAATGAGGATAATCAAGATGAGAGTTCTTCTACTTTCCCACCTCTATAGTAACTTAGTAGATCTTCAAGAAAAGATGGGTGTTAATCTTTGCCACGTCCATAATTTTTAAGACTGAAAGGATACTCCAGAAGAAAAAAAAGATCAATAGGTGGAGGAAGGGGATGAAGCACAAGGAGAAGATGCAAATAGAGAAATTGTTGATCTGAAGAAGATTATAACTCTTCAATCTTTTAGTGTTCTTTCTTAGGCTTATAGTATTTTCTTTTCTTTTATTTACTTTGTTTCTTTTGTAAGTATGTGATCCCACATCTTTCTATTTATATAAATAAAAGTGCTTGCAATTTCTATTTTATGTACTTATTCATGATATGTTATTGCTCTTCTATCCCAATTTATGCTTTACGTATTTATCACTTATGCACTTTTACTTAAATTTTAAATTTTATGCTCTTTTTGATCTTGCTAAAGGGGGAGAGAAATAGTAGTAAAAGAAATTATATATTATTAAGGGAAGTATAAGTTGATAGGGGGCAATCTAATCCAAAATGTAAATCTTTGATAAACTTAGTTGCTTAACAAGTATTCTGCTAAAAATGTTAACCATCTCAACTTCACACACATGTAATTCATTTCCTTTAGTAAAATCAATCTAAGTTGTCAAAATTAAAAAATGGCAGATTATTGGACTAGGTTGGTCAAACCTAAGTCAAAGGCCCTTTTTGATCTTTACAATGAAGATTGATAGGTACTAACATCTTGTTTAAGTGTTGTTTTTGTAGTTTTTAAGTTAGGTTTGCATTGATAGTTGGATGGAAAGTCCAAATCTCTAACATTGAGTAAGACATCCAAATTCACGATCAATAACTTCTAAATCATGATCTTGACCTTGCAACAAGGATGGATGAAATTGGACCATATGAATTCACAGAGCAAATCACAATTACGATTAAGCTAAGAAAGACGTGAATTTCACACAAAGTGATTCATGGTGACATTCACATTCTTAGTTGCGACTGTGACTTTTATAGTTATATGGAGGGAACCAAGTATACAACCATAACATGCAAAGTGTGTAAGATGACCATAGGGATATCAAAATTATTAAGGGCAAAAAACTTGTCGAGTTTGCGACTCATTGAAGTAATTTTTTCACACCAAACATAAGGATTTTCGATCCTTGTCGCGTTCAAGAAGGATCTTAATCGCGACCGCTACTTTTGGTTGTTTAGACAAATGCAATGGTTATTTTTCTTGGAATGCTAATAGTAGCACACCACGTGGGCTAGCCATTAGACACAAAATGAGATTCTCTACCACAATTCTAGTCCTTTTATTGGAAATTAGAAATTCATGACCATGAAATGCCATCACGATCGCGAAATCAATCTAACTAGCATTTAATGCAAAATCTACCTAGCTTACCTTAAAGATTTAGGCATAATTTGTTAGTAAATGTCTCTTTGGTGGTTATTGCCTATAAATACTCCACCAAACAGACATGAATGCAAGAGAATATCATTAATTATAGCCAAACTCCTGCAATTTTTCTCAATTTCGAATTATTTATATGTGAGTTATTATTGTTGGGTGTAAGCATTAAAAACCATTATAATTGGGTTTGAGAGTTAGTCAAGTTGTCAAAACTCTTGAGTTAGGTTAAAGTGTGAGCCTTTATGAAAAACACTTGAGTAAGATTTTTGTGTGAGCCTTGAAACATAAATTGTAGGGTTATGTGTGAGCCATTAAAACACATTGTGCAAGTTTGGTGTGAGCTTGGAAACACCACTTTGAGTTAGTAAAACACCCAATTGTGAAGAATTGGGGAGTGGACGTAGGGCTCATTAACACCTAAACCACTATAAATATTGTGTGTTAATTTCTTCTACTTCTCTTCCAACCTTCTAACATTTTATCTTCCCTCTAATTTTTTTTTAATTCCCACGAATTCAACCCCCCTTCTTGGTGCTTAAAGGCTAACACTATGAATATTATGTTTGATGAATCTAGTACACTTGAACATGGGAAAGGTTCTCTTGTTGATAATCTTATAGGTGACTTTGAGAAATTAGAGCTAGATTCAACTCCAAAAGAAATGGTGATTGACCTTAAAGATAACAAGTCATTAAACGAAGAAAAGGAATCCCAACTACAACATGTAGAAATTCCAGCTCAAGATCTTTCCAAGGATTAGAGATTCTCCAAACATCACCAAAGGGATCTAATCATTGGTGAGACATCTAAGGGAATAAGTACTAAATATCAACTTCATGCATTAGATAATAGTCTTGCATTTGTTTCTCAATTTGAGCCAAAATTAATTGATGAAGCTTTTGATGATGAAAGTTAAGTGATTATTATGTAAGAGAAATTCAACAAATTTAAGAGAAACAAAGTATAGGAACTAGTTCCTATGCCTAAGGAACACCCTATTGTGTGATGCAAGTAAGTGTTTAGGAACAAGTTAGATGAGCAAGGTTTAATTACTAGGAACAAAGCTAGATTGGTTACGATGGGATAAAACCAAGAGGAAGGCATTGATTATGATAAAACTTATACCCCCCGTATTAAGATTAGAGGCCATTAGGATTCTCTTAGCTTATGCTTGTCATATGAATTTTAAGCTTTTTCAAATGGATGTTAAAAGTGTATATGGAATTATTGAGAAGGAAGTCTATGTTGGACAACCTCCTAGTTTTGAATCTCATGCTTTTCCAAATCATGTTTTAAACTAACTAAATCCTTATATGGTCTAAAACAAGCTCCAAGAACTTAGTATGAGAGGCTTAGTTCATTTCTTTTACAAAATAATTTTGAAAAGGGCAAGGTTGATAAAACTTTGTTTATCAAAAAGAATAATCAAAGCACACTCATTATATAAATCTATGTTGATGACATTGTATTTGGTACTACTAATGAATCTTTTTGTAAAGATTTTGCTAAGTGTATGACTAAGGAATTTGAGATGAGCATGATGAAAGAACTCAAGTTCTTCTTTGGTTTACAAATCAACCAAACCAAAGAGGGTATTTTCATCAATCAATCCAAGTAAACAAAGGATCTACTCAAGAGGTTTGGCATGGATGGATGCAAAGTAGCTAAGACACCAATGAGTGCCACCATCAAGATAGACAAAGATGAATCAGGTAAGCCAATTGATGAGAAGAGTTATAAAGGTATGATTGGTTCCCTCCTCTATCTCACTGCCTTTTAGACCTGACATGATATGTAGTGTATGCATGTGTGCTAGGTTTCATTCATGCCTTAAAGAATCTCATTTATATGCTATTAGAAGGATTCTTAAACATTTACATGGCACATTGCAATTACGGTTATGGTATCCTAGAAATTCATCATTTAGTCTTCTAGGGTATTCAAACATAGATTATGCATGTAGTTTATTAGGTAAAAAGAGCACTTTTGGAACTTACTAATTTATAGGAGATTGTTTAGTTTCTTAGTACAATAAAAAGTAACTTTCAGTTGCCTTATCCATCGCTGCAGTGGAATATATGGTGGCAGGTTGTTGTTGTACCTAGATTCTTTGGATGTAACAAAAATTCAAGGATTATGGCATGGTTGTTGAACACATTCCCATCAAATGTGACAACACAACTGTAATAAATCTTTCAAAGAATCCCATCCAACACTCTACGGGAAGCACATTGACATTAGACATCATTTTCTTAAAGATCATGTCTAAAATGGAAATGTAGTGTTGGAATTTATTGACTCTAATCATTAACTTATGTACATTTACACTAAACCCTAAATGAAGAAAGAATGAACTTTATTAAAAGGGAGCTAGGGATGTTAGATGGAAGCTACCTAGAGTGAAAATTGATCTCTACTCATATTCTTCAATGTGTTTGTCTTTTTTATTAATTGAATGATTTGTTTGATAATGTTGTATGTTAAATTGTTTTGGATATGTTAATTCTTTAAGGAATTGAACTTTTCTATGCATATTTGCTTGAATTAATCATCACTACATCAAGTGGATCACATATAGGATGGTAAGTTCTATTTTTTCATTATATTTCTTTTTGCCTTGTAATTTACAGTTGCGATAGTCAATTCGTAGTCTCTATTTACAAGCACTCATTCATTTTCTATCAAGCTTCTAATTTGTTGTCATGATTATAAATCACCACCACAAATTCTTTCAAATTTTAAATTCTTTGTTTGATGACTCCTTCATTTTTTGAGGAATTCTTAACCGTTACTCACAAAGTTTGTAATTAGCAGTTACAACATGATATTTGCGATCATGAATTTTAGTAACTGTCAAGCATTGATTGATTTAATTATTAACTAGTGTCAGCCCCTCATTTCATGCAATTTTTACTGTTTGTTACCGTTTTACATCATATTTTTGCATATTTAAACCATCCTAACACCCCCTCCATTATACTTTTAACTCTTCATCTATAACTCATTTCTTCTCTCAAATCTTCCAAACTCTCCCAACTTCCCTTAATGGAACCTAAGAAACTATCAAAAGTAGAGAAAGGGAAAGGCATTACCTAACCTCCTGCCCTTCACCTAATGAAGGGAATTACAAAAGAAGAAAATGATAGGTACAAAGTGAACTCCAACAAGATAATCCAAGCAAATAAGATTCGTTCTACCTTTCTCCTTGAGTCACTTAGAATCAAAGATGGAATTCATGCTTTTCTATCCAACTTAGGATGGAATTAATTGATCTTTTAAGATGAACCCATGTATGAGGAAATCGTCAAGGAGTTCATGTACATTATCACCTTAAGCCAAAAAGCCGAATCAAAAGCAGGTTCATATGGGTTAATTTTTCGGGCTTTTGGGGACCCCAACTTTCTAACCTCTTTAACTTTTAAGTGGGAGATGATGTTCCATTCATCATCTTTGCACTTGATATCATTTATTTTGAATTTTGGTTAGAGATCTCTATTGAAATTAAACATGACCTAAAAACATCTCTAGCCAAATACATTTACACCATTCCAAATTGGCTTTTTCACTATATCATCACATTTTTAGTAAATGTTAGGGGTGATGGGAATGAAAAAGTATCCCAAAAAGACCTGGCATTTCTGTTTTGCCTAACCAAGAACAAGCCCATTCAAACAAGTCAGTACCTTATGGAACAATTGATTCACATGAGTACTAAACCTAAAAGCCAATTTCTCCTCCCTTTTCATGTCACAACCATCTATCATTATGTGGGAGTCCTTAATGAGGAAAATGAAAAATTCCTTACTAAGAAATACATGCCCTCCCAAAACTTTTTTGATTTGCCCTATCTCATAAATGCCAACTTTATCCATCCTGATACTTACATTTACACCTTGGGGTTTAGTGGGGCTAAGAAGCATGAAACTACTCAAGCTTCAAAAATGAAGAAGCTTATGATAGAAGAATTTGCCCAACCAATCCCATCTTTTAAGCCCAAACTAAAATCCAAAACTTTTGTCATCTCTTTCTCTCTTCCATTAATAAGAAATTGGACAAGGTGATGCACATGATAAAGAGAATATTTCTTCTTTTTTCCCACCTCCATAGTGATTTAGTAAACCTTCAAGAGAAAGTGGTAGCAACACCTTCCCATCTCCTGGATTTTGAAGATTAAGAGGACACTATAGAAGAAGAGGAAGACTGAGAGGTGGAAGAATGAGATGAAACACAAGGTGGAGGAATAGATGAGGATGGTAGAGATTATGGAGATGATGATAGCTCTCCAATTTTCTAGTTTTTCTTTAGGTTGGCAATTCTTCTTCTTTTTCTTTTTGTTTTATTTATCCTATAGTCTACCATTATGATCCCATATTTTCTTATTATTTATGTTTATGTTTAATTATATTTGTTATTAATAAAATTTCAAGTTATTGTTCCCTCTATGGATGTTCCTTATACTCATCACTATTATTATCTTGATTCTCTCTTATTTTTTTTATCTTGACAAAGGGAGTGAGAAATCGAGAAATGTTAAAAGTTATTGTATGACATAAATAAGGAGGTGTATAATTTAAGGGGGAGCAATCTAAATTAGTTTATCTGCATTTCAAGTATAAATTAGTATTTTACCAAGTTTAATTTTTTAAACTAGGTTAACCATTTCAACTTCATACTTATTTAACTCCTTATCTTTTGCAAAATCAATCTAAATTGTCAAAATCAAAAAGGGAGAGATTGTTGGGCTAGGTTGGTTAAACCTAAGTCAAAACTCTTTTTTGATCTTGACATGCTCTAACATCTTTTTTAAGTGTTTTTTTTTTTTAGTTTTTAAGATAGGCATGCATTGTAAGTTGAATGAGAATATAATTCTCAAGCATCGTGAAAGCCATCCTAATTTGCGACCAAGAATCTCTAATTCATTATTATAACATTGTGAGAGGAATGAATGACTTTGATCCAGATTGATTTATGGAGCAAATCATTGCCATGACCTAAGCAAGAAAGGAATGAAGACTAAACAGTCAAATTCGCGGTGACCATCGCGTTAGGAATTGCAATCATGACTTTTAGAATTACTTAGAGGGGACCAAGTCCACAACTATAGCTTATTAATTGTCTAAGATAACCGTTAACATATCAAAATTTATGAGGATCAAAAAGTCTTTGAGACCATGACCTATTCAAGTAACTTTTCCTTATCAAATAGATGGATTCAGAGCGCCAATCACATCTAAGAGGAAGTAATCTCGTAACCATAATTTTTAGTTAGTTGGAAGAACACAAGGACTATTTTTCTTGGAAGACCAATGATAGCATGCCATGTGGACTAGCTGTTAGATACAAATAGGATTCTCTACTGCTATTTCAGCAAATTTGGTTCAAAAGAATAAATCATGACCGCAAATATTCAATCTTGACCGTAAATGGTGTCTAACAGGCATTTAATACAAGATTTGCCTAGAATGCCTTAGAGATTAAACATAATTTCTTTATAATGTCTCTTTAATGGTTATTGCCTATAAATACTCTACTGAACATACATAAATGCAAGAGAATAACATTGAATATAGCCAAACTCTTACAATTTTGCTTTTCAACATTCAATTATTTGTATGTGAGTTAATATTATTGGGTGTAAGCATTAAACACCATTGTAATTGGGTTTGAGAGTTAGCCTAGCAATAAAACTCTTGTAATAAGTTAAGTGTAAGCCTTTAGGAAACACTTAAGAGGTTTTTGTATGAGCTTTAAAGCATAAGTCATAAGGTTGTGTATGAGCCACAAAATATGAAGTGTATAAGTTTGGTGTGGCTTGGAAACACCATTTAGAGTTAGTGAAATACCCAATTGTGAAGAATTGAAGAGTGGATGTAGGGTTAATTAACACTTGAACCATTATAAAATATATTGTCTCCATGTTTTTCCTTCTTCTATTTCCATTTTTCATTACTTCCCTTTAATTTTTAAAATTTACCATCAATTCAACCCTCCTTCTTGCTACTCAAAGGCCAATAAAAGGGATATGAAGGATGTTAACCAGACCTTAGATTGGATAATGAAAGTGTTAAATTTGCAACCTGAAAGTCGAACCACTCCAGTAGAGTTAGAAGTAGCAGTAGAGCCTAAAGATAAAACCCTAGAACCATTCCTAGGACCCTTACCTTCAATCATCTATTTCATTTCATGTTGCATATTTTATCTTTGTTTCATTTCTTTTATCTTTGATTTTTAAAAAATGTTGATGTAAAGGACAACATTTCATTAATGTCATTAATATTTTCTCTCTTTGCTTATACTATTATTTGAGATTTCATTTTTCTTGTTATTGTTATACTTGTGTATTGCTTTTTAATAATGATAAAGGGGAGAAATACCAAGGAAATGTAAGAATATAAGCAAATAAGTCAGAGGGAGAAGGTATGAGAAAGCAAGTCAAGGCAAATGTAATGCATGTGACTTAATTTTTATGTGAATTTGTTTTAAAAAGAACTTGGTATGTATAAATTTTGAAACAAAAGGGGAGTAACATAATCTATTATATCTTTTACACTTGAAATTGAATCACATTATTTGATAGTTGTTAAAACCTAAGGTTTATATGATGTACATTTTTCACTTCTTGCAAGATTGTTTATCCTTGATAGATTGTTTGTCATCATCAAATAGGGGAAAATATTGAAGCTAGCTTAGGAGGTTGATAACTAAGCTTGTTTTGATGATTATGAACATATCTAAAAGCTAACTCTTATCCAAGTTAATGTGTAAAATCTTACAGGTACATCAATCTTTTGATCTGAGGCTTTTAGAAAGAGAGTTTAGTTGAAAACTCCAAGTATTCAAAGCCAATGAGTGTTGATGCATTTCAACAGGTATTGTGACTTCATCAATAGGCATTAAAGATTCTCAGCAGGCGTTGATGTGACATCCAAATATGAGTAGAGTTTTCTGGACTTCTCAATCAGTGACTCTCTCAATAATCAACAGGTGTTTGAGTACTTAAACACTTGAGCTTCACAAATTGACCATCATAATGGGTGTTGCATTTTCATAACAGTCGTGGCTCATTGAGATCTCAACAGGAAGATCTAAAACCATTTTAGTGAAAGGTTTAAGGTAGTACTTATAAACTACTTTGGGAAATAGTTTAGTAGCACTTGAAAGTCTACTTGTAATGGCTTGGTAGTGTTCAAAAACTACTATTATAAAGGTGATGAATAGCACCTGAAAGCTATCTAGATAGTGAAAGGCTCTAGTGGGAAGACTAAAGGAGAGGATGTAGGCAAGATTGTCCCAAACCTTTATAAATTGATTGTCTTGATTTTTCATTATTTTTGCACACAAATTTAATTGTTTTTACTTATCATCATCCTATTCAACCCTTTTTAGGGAATCAAGGGACAACAACCATTAGTGAGGAAACTCTCTCACGTAAGAGAAATATATGGCTAGTAAGACAACTCTTTCGTGAGCGTACATCTGATGAGGCAACTGTCTTATGCGAAAGGGATAAGTAAACCAAGCAAGGATTCCCATGAACTTAAGTATCAATATGTGTAATGTTTTGCCAAGCAAATTATGTATGCAAATGATGTGCCATGTAGTTAGAGATGCATTCATATAAAGGCAATTGAGCATGCATATGAAGAATATAAATTCCTCATTAATGCCACAAGGAGCTCACCCCCTCCCTACACATTTAGATTATTATATAGATTAAGCATATGATTGATATAAGGATTAATGGCTGAAGGTTAAATGTTATGAACGATGGTTTTAGGTTTTGTATCATACATTATTAAGGCATTACATTATGTCTTCATAGTTGGCTACAGTAATGATGTACATGTATAATGAAGAGTTATGAATGTATTAAACAAATGTTAATAATATTATGTATTTAGTAATATCTGCAAAGTCAAAGTTATGAATAATGTGATATTTATATGTCAAATGTTAGTATAATGTAAAGTGAGTACGATGCATGATTAATGAAATTGATGTTAAGGCAAACTAAGATTTGTGGCTTATGTAAGATAAATATTGAATGCTTATGATAGAGAAAAGGATGTTAAAGCTAGAATAATCTAAGGTGAACCCTTAATTCTAGGATTATCTAAATGGAATAGTTTTATGTTTAATATTATGTAAGTAAGGAAAAATAAGAAAAGGATATAATAAAGGGGATTGGATGGTAAGTCTAGACTCCCCTAAATATGACATGACAAGAAATGAATTAAATGGCTATAATATCATGTAAGAAAGTGTTTTTATGAAATGTTTACAATCAAGCTTAGCTTGAATTTCCTATCTCCCTTTTGCATTATCCTATGAATCTCAAGTGAGGCAGATGAAAGCTAGTAACGTTTACGAACTAATCAATATAAGTTTTAGATTTAAGGTTCAAGAGCCTAGTAAATGGGTTTTAACTATGAGTAATTAGGCTTGCTACAAGTTCTAAAGGCCTTAAGCCTTTTAGTTTCCTAGCACCAGCTCGGTCTAAAATCTGAGTTGAAACAAAATGGTATTAGAGCAAATGTTTATATGGTCGGACGTTTGAGCATAGAAAGAAATAGACAAAGAAGGTGATAATAGAATTGATGAGAGGTATATGAGGATAATTAGCTTTGACTTGTGAAGATATAGAATTTCCTTTAAGTCTTCTCAATTTCCTTGAGTTAGAATTTTGTGTTTAATATTTGAAGTGTTATACATGTTTGTGGTTTGAAGCTTTTCATATTAAATATGTAGAGCTAATGGTAAGGTGATATGCTTAATGTTATGAATTCAAGCATAGTTTGTGCTTAATGTATTCTAACATTAAGGCATTTTGATGTTGAAAAGTATATATATATATATATATATATATATATAATGGTAAGGTGATATGCTTGATGTTATGAATTCAAGCATAATTTGTGTTAATGTATTATGACATTAAGACATTTTGATGTTGAAAAGTATATGTGTGTGTGTGTGTTACATATATATATATATATATATATATATATATATATATATATATTATGATATCATTGTTTTCATGATATGTTATTCATGATTATATATATAAGGAAGAAGGATAAGTTCATCATGATGAGATGAAGCATAAGAATAAGTTTTGATATGTTATGTTATAAATGGAAATGACAATGAATGATAGGAATATGAATGGTATAGTGATATAATGATATGATATGATATGATATGATGATATAGCATAAGACATGATAGAATGATGATATGATTTAAGAAATAGGAAATGATATAACATTATGAAAGATAAAATGATGTGATGATATTGAATATGGATATAATAATGAGGTGATATGATGATGTGCTAGAAAGATAAGGAATAGTAATGTGAAAGAGAGATAGAGAGATGAAAATGATGATAAGTAATGATATCAAAGCACAAGAAATAGTGTTTATATTAGAGATTAAGGTTATTCATCTATGTTTATCTTTTAGACTACTAGAAAAGGGAAGGGATAGTTTTCAAAGGCATGAGATTTATTCCCAACCAAAAGGGAGGTAACGAAATCTCTTAGTTATGAATATGAAGTATCCATTCATGATCATAACAAGTCATTCCATGATTTAAAATGAGATTTAAACTCAAAAAATGTTTTAAATGAATTTATAAATTAGATGAGCATTTTAAAAGAATTTTAAAAGATTTTAAATGCCTTTCATTCTAGTGTGTCTTAGGAGTGATATCAATTGACTTGGATTATCTATTTATGATTTGAGATTGATAAGTATAAGTAGAAAAGGAATTTAGGCATGAATGGTACAAGAATTTAAGGACGAATTATGTAAAGAGGGGTGATTTGTAAGGCTTAAAACTTAGTTTTTAAGGGTCTTTCATAAATAAAAACTCCTTTCCTTAAGTGATGAGCATGAGAAGGCTAATTTTGATGAAATGGTGGTGATTTTAATGATATAGTGATGAATAATTAAGATAAAATATGTGTTATAAAGGAGGATAAAAAGATATGAAGGTGAAAGATGTCAAGTCATAATAAAGAAGTAAGTGTAAGTTAAGATATGTAAGCATATATAAGAAATGATGATTATTGAACATACATTAATGATGAAATTAAAGGTTTAATAATGAAGAATATGTCAATATTATATGTGGAAGAAAGTTATGTTAATGTACATGTTAAAAAGAAATGAGGAAGGATGATGGAAGCTAAGGTATAAGCAAAGTTAGGTGCATGATCTATGACGGCCACTAAGGTATGTAAGTGTGCTTAATATGTGATTAAATGACATTTTAATTAAGTGTTTTAGATAGATTTTAGATGTCTAAATTTTTTATTTGAATCGTCCTAAAGGAAGGAAAGAAGGAACAGTTTGACAGTTGCATAGCTGCCTTATCTTAGTATTATTGTCTATGTTTGTTTAATGTTTGTCTAATTTATGTGTTTGATATAAATTTAAATGATGTGAGAATGATGTTTTTTATATGATTTTAAGATGTCTATAGTTGGTTTGAAGTGTGTTAAAGGAAGGAACAAAAGGTTGGAAGTAAAGTTTTCAAAAAGTTAGAATGCTCTTCTTGGACATGTTAGTCTTTCGTACCCTTTTATCTTAACCTTCTTCCTAAAAATGACTCTAACTCCATTTTTCATCATTATTATTGCCTAAAAATGGTGCTTGAAGTGTATTGAGGAAAAGTAGAAAAGGGTGGAAGCATAAGTTTATGGATTGAAAGTAGCATTTTTGGTGGACTTTTTCTAAAATACTCTATATGGATATTTTAGTCTTTTTACACTTCTTTTTTCTTTAAGCATGATTTAGCTCCATTTTCATTAGTTTTTAACAGTCCAAAACTGACTGGAATCCTCTCAAAACCTTTCCTCCATCCATGGCTGCCAAATTAAGTTAGGAGAATCAAGTTTGCTCATATATCTTCTTTTATCTTCTAAGCAAGTTGGTGACTTTTCTCTCTTATTTCAAGCATGTGTATGGGTGAGATGATTAAGAGCAATGTAAGGGTAAAGCTAAGAGCAAGTAAGGCTAAGACCAAAAGTAAAAAAAAAAAAAAACAAAATCAAAGCAAGAAAGAACTAAAACTAGTAATAAATAGTGAGGGATTTTATCATGGCTTTTTAATATCCATTGCATAAATGCATCATAAATTTAAATATAAGCTATAGTAGGCCAAATTATATCGATATAAAATTCATATGCATTTATATGAATGAAATGAAATGCTATGTTTAATCGCCATGTGATGTAAGGGTAGTTCAAGAAAGAAATGGGAATCCAAATAGTCATAACTAGCTATACAAGGATTAAAACCTATATGATATTAATGAAATGCATGACATGACTAGTCCGTGTAAGTGAAAGACATGGCTGGTAAGGCAACTCTCCCTTGAGTGCACAACTATTGAGGCAACTCTTCTATGTAAGAGAGATAAGTAAACTATGTATGGATTCCTATGGACTTGACTATCCATATATGTAATATTTTGCCAAGCAAATGATGTATGCATATGATGTGTCATGTAGTTAGAGCTACATTCATGTAAATGCATGTAAGCATGCATATGTACTATAAATTTCTCATTGAGTTTTCCATGAGGAGCTCACCTCCTTCCCCTCCTGCCCCACTACACACACACACACACATTATTTTACAGGTTCAACATATGATTGATATAAGGATTAATGGCTAAAGGTTAAAGGTTATGAATGATGGTTTTAAGTTATGTATCCCATATTATTAAGGCACTATATTGTTCTTCATAGTTGTCTATAGTAATGATACACATGTATATTGAAGAGTTATGAATGTATTAGGCAAATGTTAACAATATTATTTATTCTAAGTAATATTTGCAAAGTCAAGTTATGAATAATATGCGATGTATATGTCTAATATTAATATAATGTAAAGTGAGTATGATGCATGATTAATGAAAATTGATGTTAAGGCATACTAAAATTTATGACCCATGTAAGATAAATGTTGAATGCTTATGATAATGGAAAAGATGTTAAAGATAAAATAACCTAAGGTGAACACTTGATTTTAGGATTATCTAAATGGGAGAGTTTTTTGTTTAATAATGTGTATGTAAGGAAAAGTAAGAAAATGACATAATAAAAGGAATTCTCTAGTAAGTCTAGAATCCCCTGGTCATGACATGATAATAAAATGAATTAAATGGTTATAGTATAATGTAAGAAAGTATTTTTATGAAATGTTTGAGATCAAGCTTAGATTGAATTCCTTATCTCCCATTTATATTATCTTAAGAATCTTAAGTGGGGCAGCTGAAAACTAGTAATATTTATGAGACAATCAATAACAGTTTTAGATTTGAAATATCAAAACTTAGAAATGGGCTTTAACCATGAATAATTAGGATTCCCATGAGTTTTGGAGGCCTTAAGCCTTCTTATTCCCTACCGCTAGCATGGTCCGAAATCTAGGTTGTGACGGTAACTAACTTCAAATTAGTGAGAATAGGTTTTTTTGTGCACTAATTATATTTGTTGCCTATCTAGAGGACTAGAAATTTACTTAGGATCTCTCATTTACTAAATGATTAAAGATTGGCATTGTGCCTTCAAAAATACCAAGATATAAGTTGTCTCTTATATCCTCATTAAAAGAGAAAATTATAAAGGTTCTTCCATATGCTGCAAAAGGAAAAGTTATTCTTGAGCTTGAAAAAAGAAAAGTAAAAGGCCTAAGTGATTGCATAGGGAGTGGAAGCAAGCATATTGTCAAACCACTATTTTTCTTCTCCTCCTTATCTTATAAGTTTTTATTTTTAACATAATTCATTCCCTCATGGGTTGTGACATCCCACTTAAATCATCATTAAACTTCTCTCTGTTTATCCATTATTGTTAAAAGACCTGATTTCAATTATTATTTATTTATCATATATTTTTTTCTCACTATGTCTTTTGTTCACAACATAGTAACTATTTATAACAAAGTATACATGGCTAAACCAGTTAAAATACTAATAGACTGCATACTAGTCTAACCTCTCTTAGACTGCTAGACAGCAACCTTGAAATGTAATGGGACACAGTCTTTAGTCTACTCTTCATGAAATAAGATTTCATGCAAAAGAGTAAGTTTGCATACTCAATAAGTAAATGCATAACGATACTTCAATCTCAAATAACATAACAAACATTTAATTATTAATAATTCATCATCATATCCATGTACGAAATAAAAAGTCTTTACTCTTAAATGCCACATAGGCTGTCAAAGGTTATTACCACACATGCTGTCATAAATTGCTACCACATAGGCTATAGATATCACTACCAAAAAGGCTTTCATTTTTAGTTGTCATATAGGCTATAAATATTGTTGCCACACCAAATATAGATTTCATTGCTACACATGCTATCAAATATTACTGCCACACAGGCTATCAAATGTTATTGCTACACAATCTATCAAATATTATTGCCACACAGGCTATCAAATATTATCGCCACACAGACTATCAAATGTTACCGCCACACAGACTATCAAATGTTATCGCCACACAAGCTATCAAATATTATCGTCACACAGTCTATCAAATAGTTTTACTTGCCAACCACATCAAGTATTAGCCTTTCAACCAATCAACTATAAATCCAACAAAATTTTAGCAATATAATGACTAATAATAACACTCATAACTTTGAAAGCTCATATCACCACATACTCTCGTTCCCAATTCATAATTTATTAACATCTCATGAAAATAAATAAATTAAGAATATAACAATCTTTCATCTATGTATATCACAATATCATCACATTAAACAACATTTCATTGCATTGAGTATAAGTTCATGGCATTTAACCAATCACACATATAGTACCATTAGCTATTTACTTACTTCCTCCTTCACGCTTATTTAACCATGGATGGTCCTGACTTGTTCCCACTATAATCCTCAATGCCTCGAGGACTTATTTCAATACATCAAATCAATTCATGATGATAAAGTAAGATTTTCATCTTGTTATGCAACTGTGGCATGATAAAGTATTTATGCATATTTTCCTTATATGACAGCCTGAGCTTGTTATACTCTCACAACAATAACTCCAGATATACGCATCCAATTTACTTGATTCTTTTTTTTTTTTCAAATAAACTGGACACATAATAATACAACTTTCAAGTTTGGACCATCATCAAATTATGAATCTATGGCCATCAAATTCTTGGAAAACAAAATTAAAAGAAATGTGAGGTTTCATCCTAGTACAGGGTCAGTCCAAATCAATGAGCCATATCCTTCTCCACACAGCAAATCAATCAAAAATGATTTATAGTTATTTAGAGGGGACATAACCTTAAAAATTTCATGTTTTACACTTTGTCAAAATCAGAACATAAAGCCATCAAAATATAAGAAAACAGAAGATTGAGATCATCTCGATTCTGATCTGACCCAGTCCTACTGAAGTAGTCATATCTCCTCACATACACCAAATCAAGCAAAATCGTTCCATATGCATTTATATGAGACATGAAGCTACAACTTTCATATTTTGTACTTTCCCTAATTCCTCTTCTAAGGTTGTAAAATCGTTGGTACAAAATTCTATTCTAACAGTAAAACCAACAAAATCAGCTCTTGTTCACTTAGATTACAACTTCCATCCAAAAGCCCTACCTCAATTACTCTATAGTTCTCACCAACCATGCATGATTAACATGTCATGAGAGGTTAATTTCAGTTGAGAAGAAGATGAATTAATTTACCTATTATCCAAGAATTAAAAAACCTTAAGTAGCTCACTCTTCTCCCTCTCTTCTTCTTCTTCTTCTTCTTCTTCTTCTTCTTCTTCTTCTTCTTCTTCTTCTTCTTTCCTTTCTTTCTTCCCTCTCTCTCTCTCTCTCTCTCTCTCTCTCTCTCTTTTTGTAATACCTCTCTATTTTTCCTCAAAATCTGACCCTAAATGTCATATTATATCAGATAAAATCATGGTGTTTCATTTCCTATTGATTAGAAGTTCATTTTCCTCTTTTAGTCCCTCTTCTTCACTCCTTAAGCACTTTCATCCATCTTTTAATCCCTAAATGCTCCTTATACTCTTAAATAAGCTTTATAACACCATTATTTATGAGGCTATAACATGCACACAACATAAGACAATTGGCCATGCAACTATACAAACATTACATATATGTTCAAGTGTCCTAAATGCAACAGTGCAAGTGTCATTATTGTGTTTCTCCAAATTGACATGCCTAAATGATTATTTATCTAATGCATATATTCAAATATTTCTCCAAATTCACATGCCTAAATGATTATTTATCCAATGTATATATTCAAATATAACACACTTTAAAATGCATATGATTTGGGTGGAGGATGTTACATGGGTTGTCTTCTTCACTAGGTCTAATAATTGGTATCACAACCTCACCTTTTTTTCAAGTTTAAGTGTAAGAGAAACATGATTAAATGGTAGCTTAAAATGAGCATGGATTAGAAGGGCAATTAGTGATGAGACCTTCTTTTTTCAGTGGAACTGATTGTGAATATTGAAAGAATAGGATGTACTACTTTGTAAGGTCAATTCATTGAACTATGAAGAATTATCAAAAAAGGTTTATATATTCTAATGAAGATGTTTTTTAATGGAACACAAATAAAAAAGAGACATTGATGTAATGTTAATAAAGAGAAGAAGTAAGTTGTAATATGTGCCTTGAGTATAAGTGAATATAACAAGGTGAGCACAGAGACAATAACTAAAGAAATTTGAGAGGCTTTGGAGATTACTTATGAGGCTATAAAATAAGTGAAAAAGAATAAAATGGAGACTCTCATTTTTTAATATGATACCTTCTTTATGAAGACATATGAGAAGATTTTAAGAATGTATGATGACTTCACTAAAATAGTTAGAGAAATGAATGCTCTTGAAAATATTCATCGATGAAGTTGTGAAAAAAGTCCTAAGGTGTCTACCTAAAAATGGCTTGGCAAGGTCACTTCTCTCAAGGATTCTAAGGATTTAAAACTATAACACTTTATGACATGTTAAGAAATCTCACTTTGTTGGGTAACCTCCACAACTTTGAGCTTTGAGGATGAAGGAATGGATAATAAGGATGTGGCTCTTATAATGAATCAATTCAAAAGGATGTTAAAGAAGATGCTTCAAAGGATTGAACAAGTGGAATACTATGAATATGGGGAGTTGGGTCACAACATCAATTACCCTAAGGCCAAACCTTAGAAGAAAGAAAAGAAGAAGAACAACACATATACAACTACTTGGCGTGACTCAAGCTCTTCCTATTCAAGTCCCTCTAAAGAAGAGCCAAAAAGAACAAGGAGAGAGAAAGCTAACTTATGGTTAATGGTAATAGAAGAAAGTTCTTCATTTGAGGTACAACTAAATTCTTTATATAGTGATTTAAACAATGATTAATTGGAACTTAAAAACATATTTATTGTAGAAAATTTTATGGAAGCCTTGAAATCCACCAATAATGATCTTGAAAAGAGTTTCAAAAGAAACAAAATTTTAAAACTATAATTGGGGACCTAAAAAAGAGTTTTGATGCTTTGAAAATAGAAAATGAGGCTTTACTTAGTGAGAATAAATTTTATGAAATTTTATCTTCTCAAAATAAGAGTATTAAAAAAGAGGTCTAAAGTTTAAAAGATTATCTTGCCTATTTATAAAGAAAAATTGGATTTGATTTTGGGCTATTAAAAGACGTTAAAGGATAAATATAACTTAGGCATTGATTACTCTAAAGCATCTACCATAAAGACCAAATTTGTGAAAGCTTCCTCCAAAGCTAGAACTCTTTTCCCCTCATCATGTAGGACAAATATACATAACTCAAAATACTCACACTCACATGCACAAAGGCTTAAGGCTAAGCATGCCTTCATTTATAAATCTCCAAGGCTAAGGCCAAATAAAAATACACATGTCCCTTCTATTCCTAAGTCACAATCAATATTAGGAAGTCATCTCATGACTTCTCCATCCATGGACTTAAAAGAGCATTCCTACAAATACATGGAGCACAATTCATTGGATGAATTCTCTATCTCTCTCTTTCTCTCCCTGTGTCATGTATATACACTAGATAGAAACAAGTTTGTAATCACTTATATCAAATGGGTTGTATTTAACATATATGTACATTAGAGAAGACACTTATATGCCCTTTTAATTGCATATATAAGTTCATGTGCTTAATTTCTAGGGAAAGCATTCTATTACTTTCATTGCATCTTCCATTCACAATTCATTGCTATTTATTAAGCTACTTTGTATGGTGTTTTTTTTTAAAAAAAAAAAAAATATATTACCTCTCATGGGCTACTATCTTGATTGTATAATTATATCATTTTCTTTCATTTTAGTAAAGATTGAGGTTAGATTATGATATTACTATTAAAAACGGTATTAACGTAGTTAAGATATTCTAATATATCTTCTGAATTTTAATCTTAATAATTTTGTAAAAAAAAAATTTAGCCATAGTTCTATAATTTTTATATTGTCCATATGGATTTAGACATGTTAATTTATTTAATAGTATATTTTTATCTTTATAGTTTCTTATCAAACTTTTCTCCTTTAGCTACTCCACGAATTCTCAAATTCTAATTTTTTTTTATATCATTCTTCGTAATTATATATCCTTCAATGACATCAAAAAATGCAATTATATATATATATATATATATTGAAGATTAACATTTGATTTACTATATTTTCTATCAATATAACAAAAGGATGAAAGAGAGCTGAATTCGAGATACCTAAATCTTGAGAAAATACACAAATCACTCTACTAAGTGAAATTTTGTAATTTATTACATTTATTTAGTTTTGTTAATAAACAAAAATAAGTTAACCAAAGGGCCTTTGATTGTAGCAATCTAGGTCATCTCCTATGCTGACTCCCACAATATCACAATATCTCCGATAGAACCCAATTCTGGTGGCCACCTTATCGTTAGCACCATGTCCACACTATAGCCCACCATTAATTATGTTGGTGATCACAACGTAACCTGGGACCCTATTTGCTGCTCTATCTGCGTCGGACGGCGTCCACTGACCAATTATAACATTGTGGGTCGATGGCTTATTTGCTTGTGGGGTCATCCAGAACCATATGGCTGTCCTAAATGACATGACTGGGTCTGTTGCTACCAGATCGGGATTGTTTGTAAGATCCACCTCGAGTGCCCTACCCGCCAGCCCGTAGTTGTAATTGCCAAAAAAGTCAAGAAGTCAGCAGTCAAAGTCTGCTTGCCTTTAAACAGAAGATTGTAGCTCGCTTTTTGATGGGAATTACTTATAAGAACATATAATGGGAATTTATATTGCTTACATTATATAGCTGGCAGGTTTCAATTTATTTCTGAAATTTGATGTGATCCTCAATTGAATCATCATGGTTGATATTGTTAAGATGGATGTAATTGGTACTATGCATTTTACATTATAAAATGAAATTTTCCCTTTATTTTTTTAACGTACACAATAAAAAATTTGTAGAGTTCATCTAACATATTTTCTTTTTAATCAATTTAAATACATTTTATTTACATTAGATTTAATAAATTCATAGAAAAATAATTTTTTCATAGTCTCTCAATAAATTAAAATTCAAAACTAAAAAAAAAAACATTATCTTGTAACTTAAATTAGCATTTTTTATTTTCATGGATAAGGTTATAGTGATATTTTAATTCGATAAATTAAGTGATGTGTTAGCCAAAGACAAAATATATGCTTAGAAATTCAGATATTGAAGGAATTCAATATAAAAGAGTTCTATTTTAATGATTCTCTTATTTGAAAAGTTTATATTTAAAAAAATTAAATTTTTATTTTAAAAATTAAAATTTTATTTTAAAACATAATTTGATGGAAAAATTAAATTAAGTCAAAAGTTAATATCTAAGAGAGGTCACTTCATTAAAAAATTTAGATAAATTTACTTTACTAATTTTATAACTTAAATTTACACTATGTTTGTTTTAAATAAATAAGGGTATTTAAGAAAATAAAACGATTTTAATTCATTACCGATTTATTCTGAACAATAGAATTCAATTGAATTCTATCAATTTAAAATTTGATCTTAATAATAGAATTATATTACTAAAATGAGGGAATTCTATTAATAGATTTCTTTTCTTTTCTTAAATATTTATTTCAAATATGGCCATAGTATTTCATTCTAACTTAAAATTGATTTTATTTATAAATATTATAGAATTTTTTATAAATAAATTTTTATAAAATGTATTTATAAATGAATTTCCTATAGATTGCATTTACAAATGAATTTCTTATACAATTCATTTGTAAATAAATTTGTATATTTTTGGTGTATTGGACAATAAAAATGGAATTTATTTTAAATGCAATAAATTAAGTGTAGAATTCAACAAAAGATTTTATTTTTATAAAAAAATCCTTATGTTAAAGAGAAAAAGGGGGGGGGGGGGGGGGGGGGGGAAAAAAAAGTAATAAAAAAAAAAAAAAATGAAAAAAAAAAAAAATTAAAAAAAAAATTTTTTTTAAAAAAAAAAAAAATTATTTTATTAAAATATAAAATAAAAAAAAAATATTTATTTTATAAAAAAAAAAAAAAAAAAAAAAAAAAAATAAAAAAAAAAATTTTTTTAAAAAAAAAAAAAGATTTATTTTTATTAAATTATAAAAAAAAAAATAATTTATTAAGAAAAAAAAAAAAAAAAAAAAAAAAAAAAAAAAAAAAAAAAAAA
>CATIWR010028156.1:0-14321 GCA_949677035.1 Omphalea diandra
CATTAAACAACATTTCATTCCATTGAAGTATATGGCATTTAACCCATCACATATATAGTACCATTAGCTATTTACTTACTTCCTCCTTCACGCTTATTTAGCTGTGGATGGTTCTGACTTGTTGCCACTATTATCCTCAATGCCTCGAGGACCTATTTCAATACACCAAATCAATTCATGATGATAAAGTAAGATTTTCATCTTGTTATGCAACTATGGCATGATAAAATATTATGCATATTTTCATTATATGATAGCCTGAGCTTGCTATACTCTTATAGTAATAACTACATATATACTCATCCAATTTACATGATTAATTTTTTCAAACAAACTAGACACATAAACACACAACATATTCAAATTTCAGGTCAATATCAGACACACACAAAATGTTGTGAATTTTTAAATTTTTCCCTGTGGCAGTGTCCTCTCAGTTTGAGTAGGTCTTACTCTCTTGGGTGTATCTCAAACTGTACAAATCTAATTGCAATAAAAATATACTATCAGTTACAAAACATATAAAGGAACATTTTTCATGTTTTACTCATTGTCTAATTCAGTCTATAAGATCACCAAAACAAAGGACCAATCTCAGGATGAGCAAGTTTGTAACATGTTGACAACCAGTCATGATGAAGGAACAACATCTCAACAACCATGACGAATTTGGAAAACCTATTTTACAAGTATGTACATCATATATAAATGTACAACTTTCAAGTTTGGACAATCATCAAATTCTAAATATATTGCTATCAAATACTTGGAAAACTGTTTTAAAAGAAATGTGAGGTTTCACCCCGATACAGAGTCAATACTAACCAATGAGCCATAACTCTTTTCACACAGAAAATCAATCAAAATTGGTTTACAGGTGTTTATAGAGGACAAAATCCTACAAATTTCATGTTTTACACTTTGTCAAAATGAGAACATAAAGCCATCAAAATATAAGAAAATAAAAGACTGAGATCATATCGGTTCGGATTTGCCCCAGTCCTACTGAAGGAGTCATATCTCCTCACATACATAAAATCAAGAAAAACTGTTTCATACACATTTATAAGAGAAATAAAGCTACAACTTTCATATTTTACACTTTCCCTAATTCTTCTTCTAGGGTTACAAAATCATGGGTGCAAAATTCTGCTCTAACAGTAAAATCTAATAGAATCAGCTCTTGTTCTCATGGATTACAACTTTCATCCAAGAGATCTACCTCAATTCCTCCATAATTCTCACTAACCATGCATGATTAACATGTCATGAGAGGTTAATTCCAGTTGAGAAGAAGATAAATTAACTTTCCTATTATCTAAGAATTAGAAAATCTTAGGCAGCTCACTCTTCTCCCTCTCTTCTTCTTCTTCTTCTTCTTTCCTTTATTTCTTCCTTAGCTCTCTCTCTTTTATGCAATACCTCTCGGTTTTTCCTCAAAATCTGACCCTAAATGTCATATTATAGTAGATAAAATAATTGGGTTTCATTTTCTATTGGTTAGAAGTTCATTTTCCTCTTTTAATCCCTCTTCTTCACTCTTTAAGCACCTTCATCCATCTTTTAATCCCTAAATGCTCCTTATACTCTTAAATAAGCTATATAATACCATTATTTATGATGCTATAACATGCACACAACATAAGACAATTGACCATTTAACTATACAAACATTACATATATTTTCAAGTATCCCAATTACAACAGTGCAAGTGTCATTGTCGTGTTTTCTCCAAATTCACATGTCTAAATGCTTATTTATCCAATGTATATATTCAAATATTATGTAATTTAAAATGTATATGATTTGGTTTGGGGATGTTACAGAAGGTGGTTTTATTGATTTGAAGACATTGAACTCCATTGATTCTCCCATCACATTCAAAGTTAGCTTTCCATTCTTTACATCAATTATGGTTCTCGCAGTTGCTAAGAATGATCTTCTAAGGATTAATGACATGTCCACAATCGCATCCATATCAAGCACAATGAAATCTATTGATATAATGAGCTTTCCTACTTGCATGAGAATGTTCTCCACCATTCCAATCTGGTATTTAATAGAGCAATATGCTAATTGCAATGTCACTTTAGTTGCTTGGATCTTACCAAGTTTCAATTTCTTACAAATAGAAAGAGACATTAAAGTAATAGTAGCACTTAAATAACATGGTACTCTATCAAATTTGTAATGATAAATTAGGCAAGGAATAAAGAAACTCCTTGGATCCTTATGCTTTAGTGGAAGCTTGTTTTGGATTTGGGTGCTACATTCCTTAGAGAGAGCTATGGTCTCAAATTTCTCTAACTTCCTCTTGCTAAAGAAAAGATGTTTGAGAAATTTTACATATTTTGGCAGTTGTGTTAAGACCTCGACAAGTGGAATATTGACATGAATTTGCTTAAAAATATCTAAGAACTTAGCATATTGCTTGTATAACTTGTGTTTTTGCAATTGTTAAGGAAGTGGAATAGGTGGAACATAAGGTTTTACTAATGTAGGCTTACTTTCTTCTTCCTCTTAAGCTCCCTCCACATTGTCTTTCTCATCAAAGTTGAATTTTAGGGCTATTTCTTAATTTTCTTGGACTGATATTTCATGAATTTTAGAAAATTTTAGGGTTGTTTTCTTGCATTTGTCCTTATGCTTATATGGGGGGTCAAGTATCTCCATGCCACTTCTTAAAGTAATTGCATTCTATTATTCTCTTAGGTTAATTTTAGTCTTACTAAGGAGTGTACCTTACATTCTTACATTGATAGTGTTAGCCAATTGCCTAATTTGCATCTTCAAGTTTATGTTATGTTGCTCTATTAATTCACCTTCTCTTTAAGCTTATCCAACTTGTCTATCTTAATCTCCATATTCTCAAACTTTCCAATCAATAATTTTTGAATGTCCTAAGATTTCTTCTCTTCTTATTGAATCAATTAGGTTAGATAAAAAGGCTTAGCTTCCTCTACCCAGGATTATAAGTGTTGAAATATGGATTGTGAGGTAGCCTATTGAAGTTGGAAACATATTACACTTACTCGTTAGAATTTTAAGCAAAAGGACTCCCTAATTGGCATTAAGTTCTCATATATTCTCCTATACACCATTCATAAGTCAGTGGTTTGGTATTGATAGCATGCACACTCACACTTTCAAGCTTCTTTGTAAGAGCATCCACCTTAACATTAAGCATGGCATAGGCATCAATGTCATAGACACCTATAACTCGCTTGTTAATTACCCTTTCACTTGCCTATTAGTAGTTGTTTGAGGTTATCTCTTCCAACAATGCATATGATTCATTGGTTGATTTTGCCACGAGTGCACATCTTGTTATAGCATCAATAGTAATGCATACCGAATGGTTAAGCCCATTGGAGAAGGTTTGGACTACCAACCAATCCGATAAGCCATGATGTGGACACCTTCTTTGCAACTCCTTAAGTTTATCTCATGTTTCATATAATGGCTCATCCAACTATTTTTTAAAGATTGTAATTAGTTGCCTTAATTATATGATCTTCCCCGGTGGAAAATATTTTGCCAAGAAAGCCTTAGAGAGATCCTCCAAAGTAGCAAATGAGTTAGGTGCCATATAATTTAGTAACCTTTTAGCTTTATCACTCAAGCAGAAAGGAAATAACTATAATCAAATTGTATCATCGATTGCCACGTTAATCTTAAAGGTTTCATAAATCTCAAGAAAATGACAATATGTGCATTTAAATCCTCATTAGTTTTAGCCCCTAAGGTGTTTTGTTACACCATTTAGATAATTGTTTATTTAATCTCAAAAATATTATTGACAATGGTTGGTTTTGCAATGCTTCACTAAGCCTTTTGTGTTTGTGGCATGACAAATTCTCATAAAACTCTTGATCTTCTTTTATCATGCATTATATCCATAAGCAAACTCCTTTTTTGTTTTTGGATTCACCTTCAAATGTGAAATGCGTTTTCAATTTCATGATCAAATTCAATTAGTATGAGACTTTTCAAACATCGCATACACCAAAGGCTTCAACTACCAAAAGAATAAACCAAAATTAGACTCATAAAATTATTAAGAATGCAAAATTAAATATTAAATTAATAAAAATCTTAAGTAAAATTGATATTATGAAAAATAGATTGTCGGCAATGGTGCCAAAAACTTATTGTGTGTAAAACCCTTGTAAGTGCACAAATCGCTTCAAGTAAAACAATAAAGAGTAAAGATCATTCCCACGATGATTATTTTACATAAGTACTAATAAAGTTTTAAGTTTTTTGTATTAGACACTAGTAAACAAAAACTAAAATTGCAAAAAATAATTAAACAAAACTAAAATTAATTTAAAAACTCTATATGATAATGATTTATAGGGAATTTGTGTACACCATAATACCATTCGATAAATATATCAAGAGAATTATTTCAATTGAGATTTAGTTTTCCTTGAAGATGGATTTTCCTAATTTACCCAATAATCTCTTTTGAGCAAAATAACTGAAATTATGTCTACTCTCGTGGTCATAAAATTCAATAACAATGAATTAACCTTTATGAATAATCCTTAAATATCTCTAAAAGTCGAGTATACTCTCATGGTCTCATTCTTCTAATTTTAATATGCTATGACTAACCCTAGACTTCCACTTTTACTCCATCATCTAAAATCTTAAACATTGCATATATGTGGTCATTTATACATACAAGATCAATTAAGCTCAAACATATTAAATCAAGATGCCCAACACAATTGAAGCAAAAATCACTTCATAAATTCATGAAATAAAATATTAGGTTTTCACCCTAATCCCTAGAATTGAAGAATTAGTTCATCATAAAAGAAGAAAAAGAAACAAAGAAGGAAGAATCCATTGAATTGAGCAGAAGAATTATCAAAGAAAAGTCTTGCTAAACAAAAACAATGAATACCCTAAAAGATAATACCTTCAATCTTCACAAATCTTCTTTTTATTTGGTGTAGAGGTTGGATATACTTTTCTCTCCAAAAAATTTTCTATTTTTTCTACCCAGGAATCTATATCCAAATTATGCCTTTGTTATCTTAAATAGGCAGTATGCTTGTGTTTCTTAATTCTAGATATGACGTTTTGCAAGGCCTGATGCATAGGCCATACAACAACCCACACATTTAACTGCTTATGTGATTCTGCTATGCTAACTAGTTAACTATGTATCTCTACATGGTCCCATGCGTGGGCCACACAATAGCCCATGCAACACTCTAAAAACTGTAATTTATATATTTTTTTTAAGAATTTCCTATGTGAACATAAAAGAAACAGAAAATTAACTTATTCCAAAATAAAAATACTACAAAAACAAAGAATATCCTAATTTCTAATCTAAAAATATATACTAAAATAATCTTTATTAGAATTCACATAGTTGATGCTAAAAAAGCTACGTATAATATATTAAAGCTAATGATTGTTGAGGAGATAACAACAAGCATGGATCATACTCTAATGTGTGTTTGACATCTTAATGATAATGGATATGAAAGGCATAATGGTGCTCAATAGCCATTAGAGCAAGATCAAAAGGATGTTGGTTATTCAATGACCATGGTGATCTTGCTAACGATTATTGATAGTGTGTTTAATGGTTAAATTGACAATTTTGATAGTTTTCTCAATGTGAGTATCGACTAGTTTACTACCATACCTCTATACACAGGTAGGAAGTTTGAAATTTGTTTAGTACCATAATTCATATATTTAACACATATTTAATAACTTAATTCCTTTTTAAATCCATGTATTATTGATCTAATTTTGAATATAAGTAGACCTAATGCATGGTATTTAATGAAATGACCATGAAGGAAAATAACTGAAATTAAAGATGACATAAGCCACATGACCATTATTCATAAGTTCATGGCCATGTGTCATCTCAAAGCCAAAGGAGGAGAAAGGATTAATGGACCACATAGCCATGCTTCCCAATGCATGGTCGTGTCTCATTTAGGTAGAAGAAAGTTGAAACGCACAACCACGAAGTGTGGTTATATGCCATGGAATCCTAGTAGCCAATTTATAATTGTAGGAGAGCACAAACATACACCCTTTGCACATGGTTGTGCGTCCCAATATCTGGCAATTTGAAAATTATTTTATCTCTCCAATCTTTTCCTTTTCTTATCTCCCAACATTCTTACTTTGGAGGCACCTTTTAAGCACTATTTAAAGAGGCAAAACCCTATAAATTAGGGCATAAAGAATCACCCAACAACTTGGAATAGGGCAATAAGAGATCAAAGAGCAATATAAGGAACAAAAGTCTAAGAGACTTTAAGGAATAAGGTGCAACCAATCAAAGAGCTTTAAGAAAGAGTCCATAGCTTCTCTTATTTATAGTTTGATTGTTTTCTATTCTTCTCTTTCATTTATTATGAGCTAAAACCTTCAAAGCTATGATTGCAAATGGATCTTGTGTAATAACTTATGGGTTTCCTAATCTAAAGTTTTTTTGGTTTTCATTCATCCTTGTATTAGTAATTATTGTGTGCTTAATCATATTGATTAAATAGCCATTGGTTATAATTAGTTTTATGGATTATCTATCGAGAGATGCATTTCATGGAATGGATATAAAATAATTCCTTGGGTTTATTATGTATTGATATATCTTAATAGAGTTGGACTATCAATCAAATCTTACACCATGAGGCAATTGTATGATGTTTAGCTTTTATGTTGAGATATTGTAAGCTTAATGTTTCTTATGTTGATTAATACTTGAGAGAGATTAATTGATCACCCTAATGACTTGATAATAATAAATGAATGCCCAATTGGATAAGGATTAAGATCTCATAAGAAGTTTTCAAGTGAAGTTGAACCCCTAGCTACCTTTCTCTATTAATTATCTCCCAACAAATTTCATTATCATTCTTAAGTTTAGTTTTAATTCCTCATTTCTGATTGCAAGCATTCATTCACTTAGATTTTCTAGATAATATAAGGAACAAAACACTTATTACTTATAACTAATCCTCATGGGAATGATATCTATACTCGCAGTACACTATATTACTTATGGCCTGTGCACCGATAATTTAAGGGTATTTTTACACTTAGCACACACCTGTCATCAAGTTTTTGACACTGTTGCTGGGGATCAATGACTTTAACACTAAGTTACTATTTTTGTATTAATTTAGAGTTTTGTTTATTTTATTTTAATTTGTGTTTCTTATTTCTTTGTTTTAGGTGCATGACTAAAACCCGACATTAAGAGAATGAAGAAGATTTACTCCTTCCTAACCTCAAGATTAAACGCATCCTAAATCAAAGATGGCAAGAACACCAAAGGAATCAAGAGGTGACAAACTAAGAAAAACAATCTTTGAAGGAATTAACTATGACAACTTTTGAGGGTTTACAACTAGCTATCATTAGATCAAGCATCAATGCCAACAATATCATTAGACTAAGCATCAATGCCAATAACTTTAAGATCAAGATAACAATATTCTAAATGCTTGCTAACACTCTTTAATTCAACTACCTTTCTTATGAAGATTTTAATGCTCATATAGTAAACTTTTTAAAGCTTTGTGATACTTTTAAGTAAAATGGAAGGTTTGCAAATGTGGGATGCCTATGCCCTTTCACTTTCACCCTTAAGGACAAAGCTAAGGCATGAACTGATTTATTAAAAATTAGAAGCATCACTACATGAGACCAACTCTCTCAAGCCTTCTTCAATAAATATTTCTCTTCTTCTAAAACAGTGAGGCTTCACAATTAAATTACTACATTTAGGCAATAAGATGGGGGAGGCATTAAATGAATCTTGGGAAAGATTCAAGGACCTTTTGGGCATATGCCCAAATTACCAAATTCCAAAGTGGTCAATTGTGCATACATTTTATAATGGACTTTTTGGGAAAATAAAGAACATAATAGATGCAACTGCTAAAGATTCTTTTTTTGACAAAACCATTGATGTTGCTTATGGGAAAATAAAAATAATGGCCAATAATAATTATAAAGCTCATGAGACAAGTGCACCCAAGAAAGTAATGGAAATTCAAAACTTGAATGTGTTGTAAGCATTACAAGCCTAAGTATCATATATAACTAAACAATTAAGTTTTCCAATTATAATGTGTTATCTTCTCCTTTTCTTACAAGATATGTGTAATTTTTATAGGGAAAATGGCTAGAAGAATATTATACAAATCTAATATTAAATGCTTGTCAGATGATGGTCGCAGTCAAGACAAACATTTCATGGTTGTGATATGCATTTCACTCTAGCTTTGGCTTGATCATGGTTGAGATCTTTAATTGTATCTAGCGATTAGTATAAGTGGCATAAGGTGATTAGCTCAACACAATACTAACCATTGGGACCCTCTTTTGAAGCTCAAGGATTTCGAGCATGACAGGTGTGTCACGGTCGCGATAATGATCACAGTGAAAAGGTTGGTCATGACCTTGGAATGTGAATGGGCCTAAGGTTTTTATATTTATTATGAAGGTTTTTCGTGGTCTCAACTCTTATTATAGGTTTCAAATAGCTCTTAGACACATGGCAAGATCTATTTGGTCTTTTGAGGTGCTCCATAAAGGTTTGAGTGTCATGGTTAATACTTTCTTTGCTATACCAGCTGTAAATTCTTCTTGACTATTTTTGTGTTCAAATTAAGCATGGTCATGGTCGCTACTCATGATGTAGTGACCGCAATACAGGTGCCATTTTAGATTTCGTATCCATTCAAACTTTCAATATGGTTCTAACATGTTTTTAGCAACCAAAACACTTAGAATAGATATTAGAGAATTTCAGTCTATATTGGCAAGATCAAAAGAGATGTTTGACTTAGGTTTGACCAACCAAGTCCAACAATCTCTCCCTTTTTGATTTTGATAATTCAGATTGAATATGAAGGCATAAAGAAACTTATGCATGATATTAGGTTTGTATAAAGTGTATGAAAGTCTATTGGGAGTTTAAGGGTTGAAATCTCCTTAAGTGCAAAGTTATTGGAAAAAAAAAGACTAAGGATGCAAGTTGAGAAAATTTAAGATTTAAGAACATGTGACTTATACTTATCCTTAAGATGATCTTAAGCACAAGTACTCCCCTACAATCTTATACCCCATTAACATATTAGGGATTCCATCTATTCCAATATTCTCTCCCCCTTTATTAAGACCAAAAAGAGGGAAAAAATTGAGAAAGAGGTTAATGGTTGCAAAAGCATACTCAAACAAATATAATAGTCCTCAAACTCAAGCAAAAAGAGATGAAACATAACACAAGCTAAACTTTCATAAAAATAAAAACATAAATACATAGAGCAAGTCAAACATATTAAGCTAGAAACTTAAAAAAAGTAGACAAGGTTAAAATTAGAAATGAAAATAATGTAAACTGAAAAAGAAACTAGAATCTAGGGGAGGAATCTATATCATCAACATCTTCAATCTTCTTCATCTTCTCCTCCTTGGGCTTCATCTCCCTTTTCCTTTTGGCCACCTTCTTCCTCTTGCATGTCTTCCTAATTTGAAAATCAGGAAGATGGCATGAAGTAGCACCAACTTTCTCTTGAAGGTCAACCAAATCACTATGAAGGTAAGAGAGAAGAAGGAACCTTCTTTTGATCATATGTATCACCTTGTCAAGTTTTTGGTTTATAGAAGAAAGTGAGGTTTTAGAAGAAGAATTAAAAGAGGAAGCCTTAGTTTTTCCCTTTCCCTCAGGGTCTTGAATAGATTCTTCTTTATCCACATTTCCTTTACCTTTCTTAATGACAAGCCTTTATTTTTTAGAGGCTAGTGACTCTTCTTGCCTCTTCATCCCGTGGGCACTAAGCAAGTAATCATAAGTTTTAGCTTTAATTGCTTTGGCATTGAGTAGATAATTGAGGTCAAGAAAGTTTTTAATTGACACTTGGTTTCTAGGCTCATGTGTGCCAATTGATCAATGAGAAATCTCTTTATTTGAATGGGAATTTTGTTGATAAAGTAGTAAATAAAGGTTTTCATTGTCATCACCCTTTGCATTAAGGGGAGAAATTGATGAAGCTATGAAAGATCCAAAGAGGTAAGGTTTTAAAGTTTTTGAGATTTGATTTCTTGGGATCATGTCTCTTTTCAATGAAAATTAGCTTTCATAAATCAGAATAGATGAAGTTTATTATGACATCCTTATCCTCATTCATTAGCACCCTCACATGAACCTATTCATTGCATAAATGATTTAAAATTATACATAAACATGTGTATTGGATAAATGATCATTACATATGTGAATTTAATAAGCATGACTATAATACTTGAACCATTGCATTTAAGGCACTTGAACATATATGTGATGTTTGCGTAGTTGCATGGCAAATTAACATATATTTTATGCATGTTATAGGATCATGAATAATGGTGTTTTAGAGCTTATTTAAAAGTATATAGAGCGTATGAGGATTAGTAGATGGATAGAGGTGATAAAGGAGTGAGGAAGAGGGACTAAAAGAAGAAAATTACTCTATCCTTATTCATTAGCACCCTCACTTGAACCTATTTATTGCATAAATGATTTACAATCCCATATGAACATGTGCATTAGATAAATGATCATTACATATGTAAATTTGATAAGCATGATGATGACACTTATACCATTGTATTTAAGGCACTTGAACATATATGTGATGTTTGCATTATTGCATGGCAAATTAACATATGTTTTGTGCATGTTATAGTATCATAAATAATGGTGTTTTAGAGCTTATTTATATAAGGAGTATATGGGGATTAGTAGATGGATGGAGATCATGAAGGAGTGAAGAAGAGGGATAAAGGAAGAAAATTGAACTTCTAACCAATAGTGGTAAGCCATAATGATTTTGTCTTATTAGAATAGGTTTACAAATTGAATTTCTCATAGTTTAGGAGCATATTAGAGAGGCAAAAATGTGAGGGACAGCAAAAAAAAAAAAGAAAAGAAAAGAGAGAGCTAAGGAAGAAAGAAAGGAAGGAGAAGAAGAATAAGAGAAAAAAAAAAAAGTAACCTACCTAGGAAGGAACCTTAAGCTTTTCTAGTTTTGGCAAAATGAGATCTCAATACATTGAGGATGCCTAAGAGAGAGGTTCAAATCTACCATAAAGGTTGGTTGCATTAAAGGTGAGTAAAAGCCATAATTGGATTCTAATATACATGTGTGATGATTTTATAATATGGTTGTGTTCTATTACGTGTATATGTGATTGAATTATGACATTTTACATGTGAATACAAGTCAAGTGAGAATTATATGATCTTGATGATTACTTGGTATGCCATTGTGAATGAACACTTATGTATAGATCTAAAAGGAATGTTGTGACTAACTTGTCAAACATTGGCAAATCACTTGAAAATGGATCAATATGTCTTATTATGGCATATGTTATTAATCAAATGAACCGCATTGTTATGTACTGGCCAATAAAATCAAATGTCACTTGAATCACATGAATTACTGGGATTAGTGTTTGCCTTGCAAAGTGATGGCAAAATCAATTTGTTGCATTTGTACTAGCATAGTCAATTCTCATACTTGTAATGTATCATAATGATATTTGATTGTTGGTTGTGTAATAAGAATCTGATTTTTATTTTTATTCATTGAGTCATGACTTATCAAATTGCAATTATTTCTTTTCAGATATTGAGGCATAAGGTTTGGGTACTTTGAAGCCTAAAGTTTTACATACAGACACATGAAGCACTAATCGTCGGCTGAATTTCAACTCTCTCTTTCCTTATGTCATGTATATATACCTAGATAGGCCTTCTTTTATGGTTACCAACATTAAATGGGTTAACTTATGTATACATTAAATACATGTTGGATTGTGTATGAATGATGAGTTAACCTTTATGTATATAAATACTTGGACATGAATGTCATGCTTAATATATGGAAATGGGTGTTATAGTTTTTGGCATCAGAGCAGGGATAGGTTCTATAGAGACATACATGTGAACATGACATGACTTTTACACTATTATTCATTACCATATGATATAGTCTTATATGTTTATAAGTGTACACATCATATTTTGGATTTTAGGATACATAGCCCAATGATGAAATCACTGAACCAAATCCCTATAATGAAAAGAGAATTACCCAAATAAAGGGATGGAAGGCCATAGAGAACCTTAGAAAGGCCTAAGACCAAGCCCTAAACCAAGCCCAAGTCCAAACCCTAAGAGAAAGTCCAAGCTAAGTCTAAGGCTACTTGTTAGGCTTGATGGGCTATACATCCTATCAAGCATGGTTGTACAACCCATTAAGTAGGGATGTACAACCTTTGCTAAAACCTTAAACTATGAAACTTTCTAAAATTAGTCCTTCCTTTAACCTTAAGGTTGTACAACACTAACAAAGGGATGTACAATATATTCTTGGTTATACAACCCACATGCAAACCTTATTTCGGTACAATAATCTCATTTTCTATGATTGGATGCATCCATGGTGCAACTAGAACTATTTTTGACACAATGCACAATCCAACACCTATAAATATCCCCTCATTTGACAAGTGAGAAGATGCTTAGAAACTGTAACTAAACTCTACCAAAATCAATTCTCAGACACTCCTAGACACGAAAAACTCAAACTCGAAACACATCCCACTTTCTCCAAGGTAGAACTAGGCCTTCATCTTTGAATTTGTGCATTACCTTAAGCATTTTTTTTATGGATATTAAACTTCTTACATGCTTTTAAGGGTAAAGACATCATAAGGACACACCTAGGCCCCTCTTTCCCTCTCTTTTTCTTTCCCTTTCTTTCATATTTTCTATTTTTTAAAAACCATAAAATAAGGGTTGTACAACCTTATTGGTAGGTTGTATAATCATCTTCTTAGGTTGTACAACCCTTATTCATGGTTATACAACATAGGTTCCCTGCAACATAGTAGAACACCTTCCTCTTCTTTCTTTTGGATTTCTTACTTTTGGGGGTATCTTTTAGGAGGTTTGCTGACTCCAATAATAGAATAGAGTGAGGCCTAATGACTTAGGAACTCTATTTACCTCAAAATGGAGTTTGGTTGGTTTTCTCCATAACTTTCCTTGTCTATTTCTTCTTAAAATGCTTTTATGTTTTTTTGTTCCTTTGATCTTAAAGTTATGTTTTTGGTTCTATTTTGACAATTTGAGGCAATGAGCAATAGAAACTTGAGTTTCATTTAATCTTAATACCTTATTGGTGTAAGGTTTCATGCATAGTCATGTGAATAATATTTTTGACTCTTTGATCTCGTAGTTTGATATGGGCATTCTAACTTCTGTAAAGTTAGGCCATGCCTTAAATGTTCCAGCTCTTTATGAGCAAGATGAGGGAGGGTTCAATAACCCTAGAACTTCATTTTGATGAATCTTTGCCTTAAAGATATTTAATGCCATCCAAATGCTTAACAATGTGTGTGTGTTCATTCCTTTTCTTCTATCCATGATTCATGCATCTATACATGTGCATTACAAATTGTATATTTTGGTTTGTGATGGTGAATGTAGTGATCATGGACTTAGTCATATGTTAGGTACCTTGACTATAAAGTTATGGTATGGTGACTACTATACACCTTGTTTGCCTTTCTTTACTTACTTTATGTTGCCTTTACTTATTTATTTTTAACTTGACTCATCACTAACTTGTCTTTTCTTTTGGGTATAGGTGGTTACTTGGGATTAGACCATGAACTTGCTCTTAAATACTTTTCCATATGGATTATGTGATTATCCATGGTTACATTTATGTGTGGATGGATGATAATGCATGTTAAAACCTTGTGCCATGTCACATGACCTCCCTCCCAATTATGGATGATTATGTGTATGAATGGATGATAACATACATTAAAACCCTATGTCATGTCATATGATGTGACACCCCTTTTAAATCGTCATTAAACTTCTCTCAGTCTATCCATTATCGTTAAAAGATCTGATTTCAAGTTTTATTTATTCATAATTTTTTACACTATGTCTTTTGTTCACAACATAGTAATTATTTACAATAATGTATATATGGCTAAACCAGCTAAAATACTCATAGACTGCATACTGGTCTAACCTCTCTTAGACTGCTAAACAACAACCCCGAAATGTAACTGGTCACAGTCTTTAGTCTACTCTTCCTGAAATAAAATTTCATGCAAAAAAATGAGTTTGCATGTTCAACAAGTAAATGCAAAATGATACTTCAATCTCAAATAACATAACAATATTTAAACATAAATAACTCATCATCATATCCATGTACGAAATAAAGAGTTTTTCCTCTTAAATACCATATAGGCT
>CATIWR010028181.1:0-11146 GCA_949677035.1 Omphalea diandra
TGCTTGAGAATAGTTGCCCAGATCTATCAAAACAAGTATTGGAGTTTTGATCTTCAAATCCCAACTAAACCTCTAGAAAACTTGTTTCTAGCAACCTAAGTTATAAAGATTCAAAGTTGTGTTAACACAAATCCTAAATCAACTAAGCCAATTTAAGATTAGAATTAACAAGTTTGTAAAATTATTAAGCCTTCACTCAACAATCTCACTAAGTCCAATCAAGAACTCAAGAAGAGAATTTAATCTCACAAGCAAAATTGCTAACAAAAATAATATTGATTGATTTCATCCCTCCTTGCAGAATATGAGGGCTATTTAAAGCCTTATAATGCTTAATCTAAAACCAATTAGGATTTGGTTTACATTCCCTAACAGAATTCAATATTTCCTAATGTAATAAGGAAAAGGCAATCCTAAACTAAATAGGAAAACTAAAGAAACATTATGAGTGGTCAACAAGATACTTTCCTAACTAAAGAACAACTCTTCCTAAATAGAAAAGGAAAAGGAATCAGCCTAATGAAGAAATCCTAATGGCATTAGGAAATATTGCCAACTAAGGAAATTTGGCAAGAATCTTTGACTTTGGGTCTTATTTCCTTGCTTACACGACTTGGGCTTCCTTTTACATGTCTTGGGCTTCTTTTTACATGCCTTGGATGAATTGGGTTATGCTTGGGTGCTCTCCACAAGTTGGGCTCCATTGTATTAAGTTAAGTGCTCCATTTGAAGAGTTTAAGCTCCCATCAGATTTAATTGGCTTCACACATCCTTTGCTCTTTTTGGGCTAATCCAAGTGTAACTCCTTGTTGCATGAATGCTCCAATTACGTCCTTAAACTTCTTTAGCCTTCCCTTTATGATTGGGCCTTAAAGTTGAAGTGGATCTTTTGTTTTAGCCTTGGTTGTTTGCATCAAAAAGAAAAGCAAGAGTAAAAGTAAATAAGTCAGGAGGAGAAGGTATGAGAAAAAAAGTTAAGGTAAAAGGGAATGTATATTTTCATGAATAAGGAAATGTATTGCATGTAACTTGCTTTAACAGTGATTTAAGGGTAATTGATATATATACTACTTATATTTGTTCATCTATTTATTGATGACAAGTGGTTGAGTATAATAACCCAGCACCCAACTTACTCTAAAGTTTTTCGAAAAGTGGGTAAGGAACTCCACGTCTCTATCACTTGTAATTGTACTTGGTATGCCATGTAATATCATAATCTCTTTGGAGAATAGGTTCGCAACCTATGTTACATCATATGTCTTGTGACAAGGAATGAAATACGCCATCTTGCTAAACCTGTCAATAATAATAAAAATACAGTCTCTCCCCCCTTTGGACCTAAATAATCCCAACCCAAAGTCCATAGAAATGTTTACCTAAGGCTTATTAGGTATAGGAAGAGGCATGTACAAACCATGAGGCATTAACTTGGACTTAGCTTGCTTACAAGTTATGGACTTTTCATAAGCTCTTTCAACATCTTTTTTCATGTGTGGCCAATAAAAATGGTCATTAACACATTTAGAGGTTTCTTTATCCTGAAATGCCCCATCAAACTTCCACTATGTGCCTCTCTAACAAGTAATTCTCTTAAGGAACATTGTGGCACACAGTTTGTTTTCTCTAAATAAGAAACTGTCAAATTTGTAAAATTTGTCAAAACCCCCTTTCTTACATACCTCATGTACATGGGCAAAGTTATGATCATTAGAATATAGATCTTTTATGTACTCAAAATCTAATAATTTTGCATCAAGTTTAGAGATCATGGTATACCTTCTTGATAATGCATTAGCCACTACATTTTTCTTACCTTACTTGTACTTAATGATGTATGGATAGGATTCAATGAATTCCACCCATTTTGTATGCCTCTTGCTTAACTTGCCTTATCCTTTGAGGTACTTCAAGAACTCATGGTCAGTGTGAATTATGAACTCCTTGTAGCAAAGTTAATGTTGTCATATCTCCAAAATCCTCACTAATGAATAACACTTTGTGTCATATGTAGGGTAGTTTAGACTTGCTTCTCTTAATTTTTCACTAAAAAATGCAATGGGTTTGCCTTTTCGTATCAAGAATCCACTAATACCTATGCCATTTGCATCACATTCAATCTCAAAAGGTTTAGTAAAATTGGGCAAGGATAATAAAGGTACAAAACTTAATTTATCTTTGAGCAAGTTAAAAACCTCATCTTGTTCTTTTCGCCAATTAAACTTAACATTCTTTTTTATGCATTCAATTAATGGTGTTACTATAGTAGAAAAATTCCTAATGAATCTCTTATAAAAACTAGCTAGACCATGAAAACTTCTTACATCGTTTATACTTATAGGTGTTGGTCATTCTTTAATTACTTTCACTTTTTCTTAGTCCACATGAATTCCTTTGTCATTTGTACAAAAAGATACAATGTTTAAGATTAAATTACAATTTTTCCCTCTTAAGCACATCAAAAACACATTTTAAATGTTATACATGCTTATCTAAACTTTTGTTATAAACAAAGATATCATCAAAATGACAATAACAAATTTTCCAATGAATGTTCTTGAAATATGATTCATTATTCTCATGAAGGTGCTTGGTGCATTAGTTAAGCCAAAGGGCATCACTAACCACCCATATAAACCTTGTTTAGTCTTAAAAGCAATTTTCCATTCATCAACTTCTCTTATTCTAATTTGATGATAACTAGATTTTAAATCAATTTTTGAAAATAAACATACACCATACAATTCATCCAACATGTCATCTAACGTAGGAATAGGATGTCTATACTTCACTGTTATTTTGTTGATGGCACGACAATTAATACACATCATCTAAGTTCCATTTTAGGTACAAGTAATACAGGAAATACACATGGGTTCATGCTCTCACGAACATAACCCTTCTTCATATGCTCATTAACTTGCTTATGGATTTCTTTGGTCTTTTCTGGGTTGCATCTATATGTTGGTTTATTGGGTATGCTTGCTATAGGTTTGAAATCAATTTGATGTTAAATTCCTTTTTTTGGTGGCAATCTATTTGGAATTTCATTCAAAAAGAGCTCTTCATAAACCTATAAATGATCAACAATAAAACTAGGCAAACTTTGGTTATTTTATTAGAAATAATCAAATTTTCCTTATACAAGAGTACAAGCGTTGTTTGTCTTAATTTCATGGCTTCGTTCACATTACTCATGCTTGTATAAAAACTCAATTTATTTTTCCTACTTAATTCTCTCTTGTTTTCTCTGCTTTTGTGTTTTCCATCTTAGTTATCTTGTTTAGAAGAATTCAGGTCACTCATTTCTCCCTTTTCTTTTCTCTCATAGGTTTCCCTCCCTAAAGAATTTCCTAATGAAGCTTCAAGCTCTTCATATTGCTTTTTCATTCTCATTTGGCCCTCAAAAATTTCCTTTGGTGATAATGGCCAAAGGTGATATTTCTTCCCATCCATAGTCAAGGTATATCTATTTTTAAATCCATCATAAGTCACCTACCTATCAAATTGCTAAGGTGTTCCTAATAACATATGACTCGCATACTTTGGCACAACATCACACAACATTTCATCTTTATACCTTTCAATGGAAAATGAAATAAGTACTTGATTATTTACCTTAACAACTCTATTATCATTCAACCATTGTGGTTATAGGGCTTTAGATGCTTGATGGTCAGTAATTGTAACTTCGCCATTGGCAAAGTACTTGCTAAATTAGTGCAACTTTCACTATCCACTGTCACATTACATAACTTATTAGAAATCAAAAAATGAGTATGAAATAAATTCTCCATTTACTCTACATGCTCATCATGTTTATTGTAAACAAAGTGAGTTGGACCACTAGAGTTTCCCTTTAGAAGTTGCTGCATCACTACAATCTTCTAAAGGTGGCATATCATTCTCACTTTCATGATCATTTTAATGCTCATTTTCAAATTCTACAACCCCATTCCTAATGATCATTACTTTTTTATTTGGGCATTCTCTAGCTACATGATCATGTCCAAGGCATCTAAAGCATCTCATGCCTTTAGTTTGTGGTATTGTAGTTTCATTCTTCCTCTCTTTACCTATATCACTTTTATTTTTATTTTCATCTATTTTTATTTTAGTGATAGGTTATCAACCTTATTTTCCAAAGAATTTTGTCTAAGAAGAAGAACAACCATACTTGGTTTAGAATTGTACCTCTTTCCTTTGAGTTGCCTTTCAATCTTTATGGCCAAATTCACCATGTCTTCAATTTCTACATAGTGAAGCAATTTCACTTTATCAGTAATATTTTTAGTGAGACTACTTAAAAATCTTACAATGGTAGCTTTTCTATCCTTGTCTACATTAGCTTTGATCATGGCCATCTCTATCTCCTTGTGGTACTTGTCCACACTCATAGTTCTTTAAGTCAAAGTTTGTAGCCTTTGATAAAGCTCTCTACAGTAGTGGCTAGGCACAAACCTCTTCCTCATGATTTGCTTCATTTCTCTCCATGACTCTACAGGTCTCTCTTCACCTTTCTTGGCATCATTGATCCCACCAAACACTTGCATATTAACAAACTTCAATGGTGGTAGTTTTACCTTTTTCTCATACTGGTAGTTATCCTTTTCCATTTAAGGTACACATCTGGATCATTTCTTCCTTGGAATGAAGGAATCTTTGTTTTTATGCTTCTAATGTTACGATCTATATTATCATCCCTTCCTCTCTTAGCTTGCCTTCTAGGATGAATATTTTATCCCACTAATGTGATTTTGTCATCATCTAGATCATCTCCACCATCAGTGTCCTCATGCTCAAAAGGTAGCAGTCTTTGTCCCCTTAGTTCTTCTTGCATTCTAGTAATTGCATTATCATGCCTTTGTAGATGATCTTTAACATCTTCCATCAATTTCAGCATTCACTCAAATTGTTGTTGCATAGCTTGAATAACCTAGTCATTAGACGAAGAACTAGTTTCCTTGTTAGACATTTTAAAGGAAATAAAATCAATAAACCTCACACACTCCCTCACGTGTTTCATCGAGATTGTTGTCACTCATCTTATGTTTTGCTCAATCTTTTGGCTTTTCTCTTTGATGATCTCACCACTCTTACCTTTTACCTCTTGAAAAGTTTTGCTTAGGGTTCTTAGAAGAATTAAGAATCCCTATGAATGGAGTGAATCTCTATCAAGTGAACTTTTTAGAATGTAGCAATTTAATGGAGTGAATTTGGGTATGTTTACAATAATATAAATAAAGGTAGGGAAAAGGCAAAATATAGAATAATCTATTCAATAATTTGTCTAAGGATCATTTTAAGTAAAAGATAGAATAATATATTCTAATTAAAGTTTAGAATATAGAATAATATATTCTAATTAAAGATTAGAATAGTACCTAGGTCACTTTCAAATGACATAAACACTAATGGGTTTGAGAAGTTAAGAAAGAAACAAGAATTTTGGTTTTGATCACCACAAATTTAAAGAATAAGCTTGATAAGTTCTAGGTTCACAAAAGAACCTTAAAGCAAAACACTCATAAAAGAGCTTGTATTTCTATTATTTTTAATTTGTGCATTACAAAAGAATGAGCCTAACTTATATAGATGTCAAGCGAAGCTCATACTACAAACCTACACTTGGTTACATAGGATCTTATTATAACATTTACACATTTATTCTAATTAAATCCCCATTATGTTACAAGTAACATGTCAACTATCACATTAATGCATTGAATGCTTCAACTCCCCATTATATCTTTTATAACTCATATATATAATAACATATAATAAAATTTATTTCTAATAGGCTAAAATAAAATAATGTTCAAATTAAAAATTAAAAACAACTAAATCGAAACTAACATGAAATAAGCCCAAAAAACTTATTATGGCCAAATGGTCTTTTATTAAAATAGGATAAAACACATCAAATGGTTGGACTCTTGTCTTCATGATTTAGACTTACTTGAGTCATGTTAACATATTTAGGCTCATCTTGCATTTTTAAATCCTTAGGCCAATCTTAACTCTCTTAGTTCTTCCAAATTTGGTCCATTAAATAGGTTAAGGCCTCTTCATGCTTATAGCTCTAGACCTTATCATTGGTCCTCTGTGTATTATTATTGGATCCTTAGCTTGCTAGTTCATATTAGTCCTTATTTCTTCTAGAGGATTCATCCTCAAATCTGCTCCTTTATCACCTACATCAAATAAAGAAAGATAAAAAAAAAAAAAAAAACATTGAATGTTGCACTAACATCGCCATACTCACTTGGTAATTCCAGCTTATAAGGATTGTCATTAATTCTGTGTAGGACTCAAAATGGACCATTTCCTCTTAGCAATAGCTTAAACTTCCTTTGACTTGGAAATCTCTCCTTCCTCAAGTGTACCAAACCCAATCACTTGTCTCAAAAACAAATTACTTTCTTACCTTATTGTGTTGTTCCTCATATTATAAAGTCTTCTTTTTGATTTGTTTGTACACCATTTCATGTAAGGCTCTAACAAAGTCAGCTTTTTGTTTACCATCCAAATTAGCTTTCTTCAAAGGTAAAGGTAGCAAATCCATAAGAGTTAGTGGATTGAACCCATAAATAACTTCAAATGGTGAATGATTTGATGTAGCATCCATACTTCAATTATAAGCAAACTCCACATGTGGCAAACATTCCTCCCAATTCTTCAAATTCATTTGTATTATAGTGTTTAAAAGTGTTGACAAAGTTCTTACCACCTTTTTTTTCCATCAGTTTGATATCAGAACTTTGTTAAAGTTTGAGGTTCGCCTATCCCTTTTAATTTATTAAATTCATTTTCTAATTTTGTTCTCTTATTCCCATCTCATTCTTCATATTCAATCCTATCATCCTATATTCTTATACTAATGTCTTGGGTTCTTTTTTCATCTCAACATCTTTACACATCTTATTTATGTGTTTGTGATATAGTTCAATTTCTTGTTACTCTAAAAAAATAAAAAAAAAAATTCACGCATAAAAAAAATTATCTTGTGAAATTGATCTTGTTATTGTGATATTCTAGTTAAAATCTTCTATAACTATTTTTGTTTCCACTTAAAAGTTTTTTTGTGGGATTCAAAGTTGCAAAAATGTATGATACTCTTCATTTATCAAATTGAATTGTTAACCAATTTTAAACCTTTGGCCTACCTTTATTTTTATTCTTGTAAACCTACCCATATTCACTCTATTGAATTATGACATTCTTAAAAGTTTTGTTTGATAGAGATTCTTAGTTCATCAAAGAACCCCATAAGCAAAACTGTTTGAGAGTTAAAAGGTAAGAGTGGTGAGATCATCGTAGAGAAAAGCTAAAAGATTGAGCGAAACACGAAAGGCATGGCACAATCTTGAGTGAAACGAGTGAGGGAGTGTATAAGGTTCATTAATCTTATTTTCTTTAAAATGTCTAACAAGGAAACTAGTTCTTCTTCTAATGACTAGGTTATTCAACCTAAGCAACAATAATTTGAGGGAATGTTTAAATTGAAGGTAGATGTTAGATATCTTTTAGAATGGCATGATGATGGAGTTGTTATAATGAAAGAAGAATTACAGAGACAAAGACAACTACCTTTTTAGCATGAGCACTCTAGTGGTGAAGACGATCTAGATGATGACCAAATCATATTGGCAGGATAAAATATTCATCCTAGAAGACAAGTTAGGAGAGGGAACGATGATGATATAGATAGTAACCTTGGAAGCATAAAAATGAAGATTCTTTCATTCCAATGAAGAAATGATCCAGATGTTTACTTTTGAATGGGAAAGGAAAGTGGACATGATCTACAAATTCCATAACTATTCAAAGAAGAAAAAGGAAAAACTTACCACCATTGAATTTTGTTAATATGTAAATGTTCAATGGGATCAATTATGCAAGGAAAGACAAGAGAATAGAGAGAGACCTGTGAAATCATGGAAAGAAATGAAGCAAATCATGAGAAAGAGGTTTGTGCTTAGCCATTACTACAGAGAGCTTCATCAAAGGCTACAAACTTTGACTCATAAAACCATGAATGTGGCAGAGTGCCAAAAGGAGATGTAGATGGCCATAATCAAAGCTAATGTAGAGGAAGATAGAGTAGTTACCATGGCAAGATTTTAAAATGACCTCAATAAAAATATTGTTGATAAAGTGGAATTGTATCACTATGTAAAAATTGAAGAAATGGTGAATTTAGTCATAAAGATTGAAAGGTAACTCAAAGGAAAAAGGTATGATTCTAAACCAAGTATGGGTTTTTCTTCTTCTTCAAAAATTTTTTAAGGAAATAAGGTTGATAAACACATCACTAAAATAAAAAAAATAAATGAAAATTAAAATAAAAGTGACATGGGTAAAAAGGGATAGAATGAAACTAATCTAACCTAAACTAGGGGCATTAGATGTTTTAAATGCCTTGGACATGGTCATGTAGCTAAAGAATGCCTAAATAATAAAATAATGATCTTGAGGGATGAGGTTGTATAATGTAAAAAATAAAAGTGACATGCGTAAAGAGGGGAAGAATGAAACTAATAAAACCTAAACTAAAGGCATTAGATGTTTTAAATGCCTTGGGCATCGTCATGTAGCTAAAGAATGCCCAAATAATAAAGTAATGATCTTGAGGGATGGGGTTGTAGAATCTGAAAGTGATCATGAATGTGAGAATGATATGCCACATTTAAAAGATTGTAGTGATATAAAGACTTCAAAGGGGAAACTTTAATGGTCTAACACACACTTAGCTTACAAAACAAACATGATGAGCATGAAAAGCAAAGGGAAAATTTATTTCATACTCATTATTTCATTTATAACAAGTTGTTTAATGTGATAGTGTACAACAGAAGTTGCACTAGTGTGGTAAGTACTTTGCTAGTGGTGTAGCTAAAATTATCAACCATCAAGCATCCAAACCCTAGTAAAGTACAATGGTTAAATGATAATGGAGTTGTTAAGGTAAATAAGAAGGTACTTATTTCATTTTCCATTAGAAGGTATAAAGATGAATTATTGTGTGTTATTGTGCTAATGTATATGAGCTATATGTTATTAAGAAGACCTTAGCAATTTGATAGGAATGTGACCCACGATGGATTTACAAATAGATATACCTTGACTATGGATAAGTAGAAATATCACCTTGGAATTTCATCGCCAAAAGAAATTTTTGAGGACCAAATGAGAATCAAAAAGCAATATGAAGAGCTTAAAGCTTCATTAGAGAATTCTTTATGGAGGGAAACTTATGAGAGAAAAGAAAAAGGAGAAATGAGTGACCTAAATTCTTCCAAACAAGACAATCAAGATGGAAAACATAAGGGGAGAGAAAACAAGGGAGGATCTATTGATAATACATGGAGGACCAATGATGAGGTCTAGAGCAACAAAGATTAAAGAAGCCTTAACCTTTTTAATGGACCAAATTTGGAAGAACCAAGAGAATCAACATTAGGCTAAGGATCTAAAAATGCAAGAGGAGCCTAAATGGTTATCATGATTCAAGCAAGCCCAAATCATAAAGATAAGATTCCAACTATGTGATGTGTTTAGCCTATTTTAATAAAATACCCTTTAGGCATAATAAGTTTGTGGGCTTATTTAATGTTGGTTTAGGTTTAGTTGTTTTAGATTTTTCATTTGAACATTATTTTATTTTAGGCCATCGGAAACATATTTTATTATATTTTATGTTATATTTGAGAGTTATAAAAGAATGTGGAGTTAATGCATTCATGTGATAGTTGAGATATTACTTGCAGCATAATGGAGTTTAATTAGCATAAATATGTGTAAATGGTAGAATAAGATCTTATGTAAGCAAATGTAGGTTTGTAATGTAGCTTGGCTTAACATCTATATAAGCTAGGCTCATCCTTTTGTAATGCACAAGTTGAAGATGATAGAAATTGCACAAGTTGAAGATGATAGAAATATAAGCTTTTTGTAAGTGTTTTGCTTTGAGGTTCTATTGTGAACCTATAACTTATCAAGCATATTCTTTCAATTGTTCAAAACAAAAAATCCTTATGTCTTTCTTAACTTATCAAACCCATTAATGTTTGTGGTGTTGGAAAACAACCTAAGTGTTATTCTAATCTTTGATAAGAATAGTTTATTCTAACTTCTACTTGAAATTATCCTTAGACTATTTCTTGTTAGAGGGTGACAATTACTTTTTATATATATCATAGCTCTATAGTTATTAAGGTATATAGCTGTTAACTTGTTGATTTCCATCAATTTGGTATTAGAGCCTTATTCAAGTTTGAGGTTTGCATACCCCTTTAATTTGTTGAATTCATTTTTTTTTTTTGATTTTGTTCATCTTGTGCTCATCTCTTTCTTCATCTTCAAATCTTATCATCTTGTATTCTTATACTAATCTCTTGGTTCTTTCTTAATCTCAACATCTTCACAAATCTTGTTCATATGTTTATGATACCTTTCTTATTTTTGTTACTCTTAAAAAAAAATCTCGCATAAAAAAATTATCTTGTGAAATTGATCTTGTTGTTGTGATATTCTAATTAAAATCTTGTGTAACTATTTTTGTTTCCACTTAAAGTTTTGTATGGTATTCAAAGTTACAAAATTTGTGACACTCTTCATTTATCAAATTGAATTGTTAACCAATTTTAAACCTTCCACCTACCTTTATTTCAATTCTTGTAAACCTACCCAAATTCACTCCATCGAATTGCAACATTCTTAAAAAGGTTTGTTTGATAGAGATTCTTAGTTCATCTAAGAAACCCGAGGCCAAAACTTTTTAAGTGGTAAAAAGCAAGTGTGGTGAGATCATCATAAAGAAAAGCCAAAAGATTGAGCGAAACACGAGAAGAGTGACATCAATATTGAGTGAAACATTCTTATTAAATTTGCATGCACTGTGGTTTTTTTTAATTTTTCAAACGTTTAACAATAAAACTCATCATCGATGGACCATTACAGAATATTCAACATCATTAGAAATAAGAGTTGCAAATTTGACATTGTAAATTGTTGGCTAAGGCTTTCATAGATTGATTGGATGCTTCTCATGGAGTGAGAATGGAGAGTACACCCTCCATCTTATAGAGATTGTTGGAATTGGATCTTCAAAATGACCTTATATATATATATATATATATATATA
>CATIWR010028182.1:0-37872 GCA_949677035.1 Omphalea diandra
AAAGGTAAATATGCTGTCCATTCACTGGCCCTTGCCTCTGCCGCTATCTATATATCTATACAATTTGCCTTCCTTTAGTTCTTGCTTCTCTACTAGTAGACAATAGAGACAATATATCTTATCAAAGTATCTTTTAGAGTGCTCTTTAAAATAAAAAAATATATATTTTAAATTTTTTAAATATAAAGAATAAATTATTTTAAATTTAATGAATCCTTTATATTTAATTTTTTATTTTATTTTATCTTATAAAAATATTTAATGTTAATTTGTAAGGATAGGAAAAAAAGTTTTCTAAAAAAAAGCTAATAAAAAATAAGACGTTAATTGTTGTTATATATAAAAAACTGAATTATATCAATTATATTTTATATAGAGAGTGAATTTTAACTCTTTACATATAGAGAGTCAAACTCGATCTTTAAACTATAATTTAAAAATAAAAAGTGAATTGAAATTTTATTTTTTATCACTATTTATGATAAAAAGTTTAATTTGAATAGAGAATGAGCTTAAAACTCGTTTAATTCCTCTAGTTTGAAACTTTACATCGATTCACATGCATCTAAATATTTTTCATTGTCTTTTTGTGATAATTATTGACGGTGAAGATTTCCCTCATTCGACAAGTTGTAGTGTTCCTATAATCTCAATCATTATTAGATCAACCCTTTCAACGAATTACGTGTACGTTGCTAATGTGATACAAAGTAACGTACGGTATGGACTAAAGTTAGGCATACATTGAGAGTATTTACGTACTATCATTTTTTTAATGTATATAGTTGATTATTTTTTCTGGTGATATAGTAATAGAATAAGTATGCTAATATTTATTATGAATAAGAGATCGAGAGATGCAGCTATTGAGCATGTGGAATCACTAAGCCCATCACATGCAAGCAGGGATTATTAGCAAACTCATTGGGTTAAAATTGGTTTGGTAATAATCATTTTATATTGTGCTTAGTTATGTAAATTTAAATCTTAACATCTCATTTTTCCTAATTTTAGATTAAAAAGGCAATAATAACCACCTACTTGAATACTAATTAATGCCCTTATTTGCATCCTATATAGAGAACAACATTAGACAATAATTGAATACTAATTAATACCCTTATTTGCATCCTATGCAGAAAACAACATTAGATAATACTAGCTCCGTTTTAAAATACATGTTATTTTAAAGAGAGATTTTTATTTTATAATATTTGACGTTTTATAATTATTAATAAACATTAATTAATTTTTTTAAACTCTATCATTTATCTATTTCATAATAATTATTTCTTTTTAGAGTGCATAATAATTTATAACAATAATTAATTGAGGGTAACAAAATTTTTTTAATATGTAATAGCATCTATTAAATATAATATTTAATATATATGTAAAAACTTTAAACGACATCTATTATAGAACAAAGAAAGTAATAAGCAAGAGTTTACATGCAAGTTATAGATATTATAATAATGTAAATAAAAATGAAGGGGAAATAAGGAGTCCAATTATTTACATTTTTTAGAAAAATGTAAAAAATTTTAAGAAAAGTGTAAATATAATTTATTGAGAATTTTAATTATTTATATATTTTTTTAAGATTGTAAAAAAAATTAAGAGAAGTGCAAATAGTTTAACTTGAAAATAATAAGAGGCAATGCAATGAATTAGTAGGGTTGGCATTGCACGGCAAAGCACGGAAAAAAGGACATTATAAGGAAGGAAGGAAAGCTCATGGGCATGGTCGGGCATGTGCGTGCACATGGGACCAAATTTTATCAGCAGGGAAGGGAAGGGATCATGATTCCTTCCTGAAAATACCTATAACACCAAGAATCATAATCATATGCCCACTTGCTATATCGTCCCCTTTTTTTTTTTTAATTTCATTCTTCAATCTTATACATATCATTATTATTTTTTTTATGGTATCTTAACATGTATGAATTAATTTTATGACAATTAGTAGTTGACGCTTTTTTCTTCCTTATTTAATGACAATTGTTGGAAATAGATCATGAGAAATACTGAGGAAACACCTTTGATTCAGCTTATGCATTAATATTTTGTTGCATATCTATTTATATTCCTTTGAATAATTAATTGATGTACAAAACATATCATATGGAGAGGTCCAACAAATAATGTGAAGAAAGTGGGAATATATTATATTTTATTAAATTTTATAATTAAATCAAACACAAAATTCATTTCATTTGAAATGAATTTTATTTTAATTTTGTAATATATTAAAATACAAATTTATTTATAAATGAAATGAATTTTAAATTAAAATTGAACCAAACATTATTTATTGTAGTGTAAAGAAAGCGGATAAGATCTCAAGAGAAATGTGAATGTGTTGTATAATGTCGGTGTGGATTTGAATAGGTTTTATGTAATCTCAATATTTAATTTTTGATTAATTAAGTTATAAATCATTAAACCAAACTTTTATTGACATCATCATACTTTTCCTTTTTTTAATTCCCGTTTTAAAAAAATCTTAATTTTCTAAGGATTTCCTCCATATCTGACAATATTTTCATATATATTTTAAAAAAAAATTAAAGAATGGAAATATTTTCCCTGTAATAAGTGAATGTGAGTATGTAACAAGGACTCAAGAACACAAAGTGGGTCTGACCGTAAAGGAAAAACTTGGGCCAAAAAACCCAAAACGTAGTGGCCTGTACTGGGCATAGGCATAGGCAGTTCATTGGGGCTGAGAACCACTTAGACCAGGGACATTGAAACAACTTGCGTCCAATTAACGAGCAGGTCTAAAAATTCGGCTTACCTTGTCTTCGAGCGTGTGTCCATCAGTCTGTAAATCAATTATTTCCCCCAAGGAGAGGGGTTTATACCCTTTTTCTTAACCAATTTTATTCATTTAGTTGTTACTTTTTAATAAATTTTATAAAGGTATGGAGCCTTAATGTCGCATTCACTGTGAGATAATTTGGACTATTTAATACTGCTGTCATCAAATATATATTCCATCACCTCAAATTCTCAAATGACTTCAACATCAATTACTAGTTGATTTTAAAGATTGGAGTGGAAACAACCCTAGATTTTTAGAGATTTTGCCGACTGAACTAAATGATTGCGTTATAGAATCTTTACATTCACCAAAAGAAAAGGTCCACAAACAGGCCATCACACGAAGATGAACAAAACTTCTTGAAGGGAGTGGGTAACGTTCTGCCAATTTACAACCCCATCACACGAAGATGAAGTGTTATCTTTACTCAGATAAATAATATAGGGATAATTAAATTTTATTTTTATATATAAATCATCAATTTATAAATATACAGAATCTTCCAACCACAAATCCATGCTCAATTAATTTAGTAATTAGTAGAATAAGCTAGACTAATTAGAAAAAGGGTTCAAATATTTTACCTACTCGATGCCTCTCGAAAATAATTTCATTATACAAATTACTTAAGGGGAATATAATTTTCTTAATTAGCTAGTTCCGTTAATTCGATCAAAAAAAGAAAACCCCAAAAAAGAAGAAAGTACATAATGATTAAAAATAATTACAAAACCATCATTTTCACTGAGTGGACGGTTCTGAATTATGAGGTAGGAAGAAGAAGAATAGTGTTTAAGTTGGACCTTAATTTGCGGTTAAACCATAGGGTTGGATGTATAATTTCTTATTACCTACCACATGCATAGTTAGGCCTACAGAAACAGAAGAGTCGAATAATTCAGGTAGTTAAGCCCACGACCAAACAATCAGATTGATGGGTTCTTGCAAGCAACCACTCTTCTGCACCCTTATGAGATAGCTTGCTAGCTGTGTTAATGACATTTCATTTTCTGCTAGAGGTCATAAAGCAATCATTTAAATTTTTTTACTACTTTATATTTAAATAAATTTCCATAATATTTATAACTCCATAGACAAACATAGGCCCACTAGCAGATGTTAAGTACCTGCTCCTCTTCTTCTTCTTCTCCTTCCTCTTCATCATCATCATCATCATAATTTTTGGTCACTCCTTCCAGAAATTTAATCTTCTATACCACCATAAAGGAGTATTAGGTAGATTTGTCAGGAGCCATTACTACCATTTCTTTTCTTTTCTTTTCTTTTCTTTTTTTTTTATGTCCTGCATTCTTGGGGTTAAATTTCTGCTTCGGTTTAATAAATAATCTATGATGCCACATGACTGACTGACAATCACACAGTTTGGTCTAATTTTTAAAATGATTTGAAATGAAAATGTTTTAACATTGATTAAAAAATATACATATGCATAATATGTATCTTACTATAAATATGTGTATTTCATTATTAGAAATAGAATAGTATAATTTTTAAAATTATAAACTAATAGATTTTACAAAAATAAAACAAAATTCTCATATAATTTGTCATAAATCTCTTAATTTCACAATGAACCTATTCATGTCCGCATAAATTGGTTCATCACCACAAAACTACAATGAAACAGCACAATTTAATTTGATTTATTTTTATTTTTATTTTTTTGCTTTCAAGTGGACTTTCTGTTTAATTATTTTGATATTTTCAAAATGCTTTTTGGTCCCATGGAGGAGCTTCAGTGGACCCCTCCTAAATATATTATTTCAGTTTTTGGTGCAACTGGGCTGGCTGATATTTGCTTAGTTCTGAGCTCTAATATAAGTGTGGGCCCAGATGAAGGAAGGAGTTTGTAAGGGCCCAAGCTGACTTGCTGGGAGCTTTTAGGCCCTACATATTCAACATTTTACTGTATATCATCGCAAATTCACAGTGCTTCAAAAAAGGGGATTAAAAGAAAAAAAAAAAAGAAAAGAAAGAAAGAAAACTGCTTGTAAATGTATATATGACGCAATAATGCACTTCAATCATACTACTATGTAATCCTATTCAAATATTTATATAAGAAAAAAAATGATACAGTAGTTTAGAACTTTTTTTTTAAAAAAATTTACTTTTAAATTGCAAGTATCATACAATTTTGTATTGTCTTCCATTAATATATAAAATAAAACCTCTCTACGGTATAGTATGGAGATCAAATGAATTGCACTATTTTGATAAGGTTATAAAATAGACATAATTTAGAATTATAATATATATATTTATATAGAGTTGAAAACATACATAAATATTGATAAAAAAATAAAATAGTTTAAAAAAATTAGTGAATGTATCTACGTAGAATATATATCAATGAAGTGTAACATCAATTATTATTATATGGAGATAGATTGTCTAAGAGAAACCTAGAAGGATTATAATTTATTATGATATGGTGTTTATTTTTATTTATAATTAGTATAAACCAAAATTGAAAATTTTAAGACTATGTAAAAATTATTTTCATATAGAGTATCGCTAAAGAAAAATTTTAATATAATAATTTAACAGTGAAGTTCATAATTCATAGTGCAAATGGCTACACACTTCAAATAAATAGTTCACATATTAGATTTTTTTTTTTTTAATTTTTCAATGTATCGATTATATTTAAAGGAGATGAAATTATAAGGATTTGAACTTCTGGCTTCTGATGTTATCAGGCATATAGTTTGAACACTAAATTATGAGCCTAATAATTATGAATTGTGTAATGAACGTGATTACCTATAAATTGGAGTTTTTATGTTCTATAAGTTAATTTACAACTACTTTTAGCATAAGGGTGGAAAAAACACAGTTTTGTTCTTGATAATATCCTTTTTTCGAGGCACATCAGTCAACAGAATGCACATTAGGTGGGAGAGATTATGACTTTTGCCCACCAAAAATTTATTCCACACATAAAAACATATGAAGGTGGAGATCCAACTCAAATTATTGAAAAGGATTAAATAATTTTCACGCTTGAAATGGCCTGTCATATGGATGGAAATTATCTTTCAAGTTCACAAGTTGCTTTATGAGAAGTTTCAAATTACTATTCAGTGTTTTAATCTGGAGATAAGGACTGCACCATAGCAATCATCTTTTTTTTCATGATTATCCTATATGGTTTATTATCTTTTTCTTCTATTTTTTTTGGGGTTTTTATTTTTTAATTCCTTTGAATTTTAAGAGTTAACTTTCTCTGGTTAGACTCTTCATTTCGTTAAGCTGGTGAGAATTCAATGTTTATGGTAAGAGTTACCTGGGGTAAGGGTTAGCTTATCCTTTAATTGAACGGGGTACTACGCTGCTACCCAACACGCTAATGGGTCATGTTGGTGGCTAATAAATAATTCCTGGTAGCTTAATTAGGGCCATCATTAGCTAGGTCACTTGTCTTAATATTTCAACTTCAACCTCTTAAGTACTTAGTTACAAGCCACCGATTTTAATCATATATCCTGTGAAAAAAAAAAAGCAAAAAAAAGAAGAAGCAAGAAATAGCCTTTAGATGATTACCTTTGAGAAATGAGTATCATAGCGAAGTTATATTGAAGATTTTGAAGAACAGAAGAAGATGGAGACCTCTCTGCACTTATATCCTCCTCACCAATGTTTTTAAAAATTGGATTGAATATAGAATTGATTTGCTCTGTTCTCAGTTCGGCCAGTTGGATAAGTTATAATTCATTAAAATATTTTTATTTTTTAAATATATAAATAATACTTAAAAAATATGTATATAATATGATAAAGTAATGTAAATTATTTTTTCAAATTTAAATTTCCAGTAAAATAATATAATTTTTTAAAAATTTTGATTTTTTTACAAAACTGCATAAGTTTGAGTGAAACCAATTTGATTCAATTTTTTATTTTGGACAATTCTCTCGATTTTGACTTTTTTAATTTTAATTAATTTTTTTAAATAATTAATTTTTAATACCAAATTAAAGTGAATAACCAAATAATTTCTAATTTTATTAGTTTGACTAATTAATTCCATCACCACTCCTCACTTATTTTGTTTATTAAAGGATCATTTACTCACGCCATATGCAACTTTTGACCACAAATTATAGCTAGCAAGTGCCATATATGTTCAAAAACACATTGAGGAACCTTATCCTTCTCCTTTAATTAGGAGCCCATATCTTTTCTGTCTCGGACCATCTGCTCCACAGGATTAAGGTCTATCCACTATAAATGACCTAAACAACTATCCCCAGTTGCGTATTTGAATCCCATATTACGACTTTTAGGACATGTTCCTCTGGAGGAAAAGGAGGAGCATCCCCATTATTGCACAAAAATTGTGCTGGTCGTTGCCTGGACTAGCACTCTTATTATTTAAACTGGGGAGGCAAAGAATTATATTTCTAATGATCTAATCTCCCATTTCTTTCATCATGACAAATCTTTAAATACTTAATGTAACCACAAGGCTATATAACATTTTTTTTTTTATTTAAATTACAAGTTTTAAATACATAAGTGAAAGATATACTTTAAGAACACTTCATATAGCCTGGATTGGACGCAAACTGACTGATCTACCAATCATTCTTTTAATTATTTATATGTTTATGGCACATCAACAAACCTAACTAAATTAAAAAGAAGAGGATTAGCTTACCTCACTAAGGATAAATTTTTCAAATAAAATAGAGACTGCAAGTAGTTTTCAGATAACATAACACTCTAGCTATAGGTCTATACAAATGTGACCGTGTCTCTAAGGAAGATCAAAGTCTTAGGTGCAAGACGTTTCTCAATCCTTATATGAACACAGTATATCATCGACAGGATTCATCATGATCCATATATTTTTGAAATTTTGGGACCCAGATATGCAAAATGATTTCAACCTCTTTGATCTCTATACTATAGCCTACATATGCATATATATTTCTATATGGATCATCATCTTTTACTTTTCAAGATTTTTAAGCTCGACAACAGTATACGTTCTGTTTACTGCCAATATATTTTCTAATTTATCTATTCAGTCCCTTTATTGGTAGAACAGTAATATACAAAAAAATTTATGATTAAGGTTTCTGAGGCATAAAATACACTATTTTTAAGTGATATTTTCCCTCTATATTTATTACTGTGGACATAGGGCAGCAACGTCTGAAAGTTTTCCACTGGATAATTCTAATATGCAATGAGTATTTTGAGAATTCACCTTATTTAGACCACATTTTTTAACGGATCATTAAATAAGTTATTATATAATTTTTTCTTATTTTAAAATGATAAAAAATATAATATAAAAAGATAATGGACTGAACCAAAAAAAAAAAATTTTACCTCATGTCAATTCAGAAAAAAAAAAAAGAAAAGCAAAATATCATCTATAAATATCTATATAAAATTATCATTATATCCACAATTATTAATATTCAGATAATACTCATTTTAATTTCTTTTATTAAATATATATCATTCTTTAACTAAATGTATATAATCAATATAGTAAAACTTTTTTTTTTAAAAAAAAAAAACATACAGATCGTATGATCCTTAATTATTTAGAGAATTTAAATGAAATAGTGCCGTTGGACTTTTGTGCCCGCACAACTGTTTATCCAACAATGAGATGTTTGAAGCGTCCGAACTTTCAAGAGAGTAACTCTTCATTCTAAGTTCAAAATAATTTAATTAAATAGAATAAATTAATTTTGGATCATTAGATTAATCACAAAAACAAGCACATGAAAAGTGCCTATATATATATATTGCACAAACTGTAATTTCATGTTTAAATATATTTACAAATATTAATAAAAATAAAATATTTATTATAAAATATGGTTGTGATAAATAAATAAATAATCAAAACTTCATATTAACTAATGAAACACTAGACCACTTTATTGAACATATGTTTCATAGTTCTTTAAAAAAATATAAAAAAGATAAAATTTCTGCAAATAATAATTTAGTTGAAAATTAATATTTTATTTGAACCTATAAAAATCTTATTAATAGAAAGCTGCATATGAAGCGAGAAAATTTTTAATATATATATAGCCAATAGGTTAGTTAAGATATGTAATGGATATTATTTACATATTTGGTATCATTTTATGAAAGACATTTTCATTTTTTGCATATTACCATTTGTGTAATAAAGTTAATTATTTGTATATGCTTGACCTATTTGCCATATTTTTTTTAATAAAACCAATAAAATGACGAAAAGAGATAGGGATAAGATGAATTATTAAGCTTAAGCATATGGATGTATGTGAATCTATGTGAACTTATGCTAAAGATGAATACTTTTATTTCTATACATTATATGTGACCATTGAATATATGCACTTAATGAAATTGAAATTCGAAGCTTTTAAAATGTTCTAGTTATTTTTTATGCATCTAATCAAATGATATTATCAAAAATTAAATATTAATATCATTTGCAGCTTATTGTATTTTTAGTTTTTCAGTACCCAAAATCTAGCGGTATTGTCTATCACTTTTTTCTTAAAACTCTTTTTGTTTACTCATTTTTTGGATTACTATTGGCTAAATCATCAACACTATCCTGTAATTTTATTATTTTTATTACTATATTATCTATTTTTATCTCAATAATATAAATATATATTTATTTTTATAGATTTTTTAATTTTTTTGTTTCTTTTGTTATTTTGATGAGAGTTTTTTCTTTTTTTTTTTTATGAAAATTTGGGTCATATTATATGAAAGTTATTATTATCCCTCTATGAGATTAATTTATAATATTATTAAAAAAATTAATCAATTTTTTTGTAGTAATTCAACTAGAGTTGTTTAAAGATAAAAATGTTGAGTTGTTATTTTGTATAACCACCAAGTGGAGTGTATTTTCTGCTGTAATACAAAATTTAATACTCTGTTAATATGATTGTGTTTCTACAAAAGAAGATCTTCACTTTTTGAATCAGATTCAACATATTCGGTGTCAGTATAATGTGTTGTAAGTTGCAAACTTCAATTTTTTTACATGTATTGATATTATTGCATTTGATATTTTATAAATGAGAATTATTTTCTTCTATTTAAAAAAAAAAGCTTTTAGTATTTTAATCTAAGTACTAAGCTTTTAATGCTAAGCTTAGTATTTTAAAAGCCATTTGATTAAAATACTAAGCTTTTAATATTTAATCTTAATAAAAATTCATTTCAAAAGCTTCAACTGCTTCAAAAGATATTGATATAATTCATTAATCATTGCATTTGCTATATATGACGACGTAGTTATAATTAAGATTTTCTTCAAAAAAAAAATACTGAATTGAATAAGATAAATATATTTAAAAAGTAAGAAAATATTGAATATAATATAATTTTTTATTTAAATTTTCAATCATGATTGGAGTTATAGTTTGAGTTAAAATTACTATGAAAGAATTTATCTTGCATGAATTTATTATTATGATTTTTCCCTAAATATAAAGAAAAATTTAAAGATAATACTTTTGCATTTAAACTTAGTTAATTCTATTTTTTTGATTAATTTTTATTTTATTTTATTTTCATAACTTTGTAACTATATTTTTTATTTAAATAAATAATATATACATATTATTTTTTAGGCTTATTGCTATAATATTTAACAAAAAAACAAAAGTATGAAAAAGAAGTCGAAACAAATCATTTTACAATTTAAGATAATAATAATGCATTGAAATTGAAATTACTAGTCGTGAAATGATTTATACATATAAAATTATATTCTCAAAATTTATTTGAAATAAAAATACTACTCATTAAATGATTTTGTTGATTACTTCAACATTTTAAAATTATAATATATTATTTTTAACTTAAAAAAGAAAAAATATCAAAAGTTAAAGATAAGCATACTATATATTATTTGAAAAAATAAAGATTTAAAAAATATTTTATCAATGTGCAGACATTACTCGATGATTAAAGTATTTTTTTTTTTTGTGAGAGTTATTAAAAAGTGAGAATTATTTTCTATTATATAGTCTATAATAAATTAAAAAAAAAAACTTTATCAAGCGGTCAACCAGTTGATTTTGAAATTACCAAAGTAAAGTTAAGAAAAAGGAAAAACCAGCCCAAATGGTTAAAAAGAAAAAAGAAAAAATTTATTCCAAGGCGTCCTATGTTTTCCTATGCTTGTTTCACTTTAGTGGCAGTCATGAAAAGAGCACATAAACACTCAAACATCCTAATTTTTTGGTTTTTCAAATTTATTTGATATATAATAAAGTCATTTTCCTTATTTTTTAAAATTAAAAAAGCTAATGAAGTGATATATCAATTGTTAACTTTCAAAATTTATTTAGATTCACTAGAAAGTTTGCTTAATTTAGTAATAATTAAATATAAATTAAATTAAACATTATACAACATGTAAATTAAAAGATTAACATAATTTTAATTGTAATCATACCGCGTTATGCATAAATAGACGATTGGCTTTTAATAAACAATAGGTGTACGAGCCATTCTACTTTTTACACTGCTCATTGCTATATTTCTTAATCAAAAATATTTTTTAAAAAATAAAAATAAATAAACCCCACATTTTAAACAATATAAAGTCAAAGGAAAAAAAAATGAAAACATGGGTGCACCTTTATAATCAATCTGTTATCTTAATAATGTGTGCTGTCAATATTAAGTGATTAGTATAAAAGTAGGGAGTTGAAAACTTTATTTGTGCTGCTAAAGCTTTAGATTTCAAGAGCCATTTGGGTTATAATTTTGATGATAAACCATAAAGAAAGTCAAAATTTTCAAGTGGCTGTAAAAAGTAGAAGAAATAGAGTCATATCATATCATCACTATCTCTGATGTTGCATGCTTGGGAATGGACCAGCTAAAAAGGAACTCCAGCAGTTGAAGGAACATGAAAATTTTGGAGCTTCTGTTACATGGTCATTTTTTTTTTTCATACTCATCTGAGTTGAAAACAATTTAAATTTGAGTCAATAAAATTAAAAAAGATAATAAATCTCTTTCTATAAAGTTTTAATACAGTTATATATCTAAAATTAAAATTTAAAATTTTTTATTAAATTAAAACAATCTTGTACTAATTGATTTACATGTTCGATGCTAGTTTGATCAACTTTTTAATTTTTTTATTAATCTTAAATATTTTCATAATTAATCTATCTTAAATATTTTCATAGATTTTATAAATGATTTTTATATTTAAATTATTTATTTATTTTTCTCAATACAATAACTAATTTATCCATATTAATCATAAGGAGATCAAAAAATGTTGGAGGCAAAAAATTCATTTCTTATCCAAATAGTCATGATATTCTTAGAATAAATTTTTCCTGAAACACTTTTAAAAAATATTTCTCAATTATGGTTCATTTTCTTTTTTTTTTTTGGTGGAAATTAAATGGTTTATTTATTCTGCACTGCAAACATATGATATATGGAGACTCCCATTTTATTAATATGTTAAATATACTTTGCTAGGATTTTTAATACAGAATATATACTATATAAATATTTGTACTACTGGTTCATTTAATTGTAAGAGAAATAAAAAAGAGAGAGAGTATTCAAATGACAAATATAAAATTAAAAAAAAAAAAAAGAAAAAGGTAGAAGACCTTGAAACGTGATACCATTGCCCATGCCTCGCAAAGTAAAAAAGGGAATATACATATATAATACTATAAAATAAAAATCATTTAATTAATCAATACATAAAAATAAACAAATAATTAATTAATTAAAAGGAAAAAAATAATAGAATATGGAAAGGAGCAGAACAGTAATAATAAGTTGTTAAATTGATGCAGAATTGAGAGTTTCAATGCAACGATTTTGCTTCCTTGCGCTCTCTTACCTCATCACCCCTTGAATTTAATTTCTCCAATGGAGCTATACGATCAAGCATTTATCAACAACTCGGAGGCTTAAATTTAATAAAAATTTATTTAAGTTTATTTATAGAATAAACGAATAATTTTTTAATTTATTTAATAAATTAATTAATTTTAACAAGGTGTATTCGGCTTGTTTTCAGCTTGTTGACTTATGAATAACAACTCATTTGATTTAATTATTTATATTTTTAATTTTATAATTTAAAATTATAAATAATATTTGAGATTATATATTTATTATATATATTAAAACATATAAAATAATTTTAATAATTTTGTGAATATTTTTATAAGACTTAACAAACCTTGTAAATCGTGATGAACATAATAATGATATTTGACTCGATTTAATTTGATTAATAAATATATATTTAAATTTTAATTTTAAGTTTATTTAGTAAATAAACTAAGCTCGAATAAGCTCAATTTACTTTAAAGCTTTAATTCTTTTTTTTCATTTTTTTAGTTTCATTTTTATTTTTCTAATTAATATTTTTACTTTATATAAATTTAATTAAAGAGTTCTATTCGGAGCCTAGGAACAATAATTTTATAGTGGTCATTTTATACTGTTCATTTTTTAATATAAAAATATTTAAAGAAAATCTATATTATTACAAAATCTAAATTTATGAAAAATTCTTATTTATATTAAACACACGTATTAAAAAATGACGATAATAACAAAATTATTATTATTATTATTATTTAAAAATAGTTGAAAATAACATTTAACTATGCATTATTTTTTCTTAAAAAATTATGCATTAAACATTAAATGTTTAATGTGATAGTGATTTTATTAAAATAATAAATTAGTCCTAAGTAATAATAACATAATTAAAATTATTAATAAATAAACATTATTATTTTCAACAAATAAATTTTAAAAATATCTGTCTCATATATATATATATATATAAATAAAATTTATTCGTAAAAATTTCAAAATATACTTATTCTTAGACTACAACTATTAAATATATTTTTTTAACAAAGATAATTTCATTAAAAAATATAAGTACAAGATCAAATACAAAAATAAAACTCCAAATATCATACAAATTTAAGCATTGAATTATATAATTACTAATATTATAGATTGAAAATATATGATAAGATTTAGAGAAACAACCTAAAACTAAACCCATTAAAATAAAATGGGAAAAATACAGATTTTTTTTTATCTACTTCTACACTTGTAAGTGTTGGAGACAAGTAAAAAACTTGATCTCTAAATAAATCAAATTAAAAAACTTCTACCATCTAAAAGTTGATGGTTGAAATTTTACTCACTTTAATCAAATAAGTTACTGAAAAGTTTTGATTTACAAGAGATAAGTTGAATCAGTAATTTTTTTCAATCTTTAAATCAATGTTATTTCTCAAACACGGTATCTCTAAAGAAAAGATAATGAAATCATACAATTTTTTCCATCAAACGGAGAGGGAGATTTCCAAATCTAAAATAGAGATGAAAAGTCTCACCTTAGATCTAGATAAACTATCATTATTTAGGCTAAAAATTAACCTAACATACTAAGAGTTTATCCTTTAAATCTAAAAGAAAGAAATTCACAAATCTAAGAGAAAACTCTAAATTGACATGCTACAAACTAAAAAAAAACTGAAATGATAGTGAAAAAGAAGCCAAATTCTGGCAAAAAAATGGCCAGAAGTTATGTATTAGTTGGTAGGAAATAGGAGAAGCAAGAGAGAGACTCTATTCTAGTCTATCGGAGGAACCAAAAAGTTTATTGATTATTAGGAATCTTATATAATCATGAAAAGTACAAATTATCATATTTTTATAAAATTGTTATAATTTTATAAAAATGATGTGTATTTGTGTTATATTAATTAAAAAATAGTTTATCTGTTATTATTTGTTATTTATATTATTTAATAAAATTTTTTTATGTTTTTGGCAAATGAAAAAATAAAAGTGTAATATATATATATATATATATATATTTCACAATGGTGTAAAAACAGATTCTAGTTCCTAAAATGTCCTGAAAATAATCACAACGAACTGCACCATATCTCGAGTGTATAGAGTTTAGTGTCCCATTATCTCTATCACCAAAATTTGAATACAAGTTAATTAGCAACAAAATCAGTGCCATGCACAAACTCATCAAAGCGTAAATTGATAGCGTAGTCCTCTGAGTACCCTATCATTTCTCTTCTCTCCCACTGACTACTTGATTAATTATATATTATTATTATTATTATTATTGCTTGAGGCTGACACAATAATTATCAGAAATTTGACTTTAATAACCCGTCTGAAAAAACATGACCCAGGTACTCTACGTGGGAGTCAAATAATTCAAAGCCTCTATACGCGTGTCCGCCACGGTCATGGGTAATTAACAGGTGGCTCTCCTATACATCATGATACTGTTTTACGTGTTAATTGTGATTATCGTTTCGTATTTACGTTACTTTACTATTCCAAGCAGAAGCTCTAAAGCAATTGATCGGATCAGGACTGGGTTGTTATTATGTCACGTGTTGGAGGTCAGTTTCGTCCTAGAAAAAAAAAGTGAAATATGATTCTAATCTTGCTGGAACCCAATACTAGGAAAGGTACTGTTATTTGATGGTGGGACTGGGAAATCGAGAAACGGTGTCGTTTTTCCATGTTTTTTTAACGGAAATGCCCTTCAATGTCCCAAAAATTGTAAGCCCGACAAAGATACCTTTAATTCGAAGGATGTTGTGTCCTAAACACACTAGAGATAAAATTGAAATGTGGCTAAAAGACAGTTTTGCCCATAACCCATCTGCCTCCACCAGTGTGTTCATGGAATTTCTATTGTTTTTTATTTATCGCTATACATAAAAAGAGCGGTCCAGGCCATAGTCTTTGCAAGTTGACAAAATTAAGATAGGAGGATAACAATTTGTCTTAGGAGGGAAAATGCAGTAACCCCCTCTTCTCTCCTATCATTTTCTTTTCTTTTCCCTTTTTTTTTTAAGCTCAGAGAAAAAAAATTTTTTTTTTTACTATGTATTAGGTGAAAAAATGACTCTTAAAAAGAAAAGAATTTTGTTTATTTTTCGGAGAAATGAAATGAAAGTTGAGGATGGTCTTCCATAGGCTGCAGTAAAGTGTAGCAGTAGAAAAACTAGAAATACAACTGTATGTACCATAGGGTCAATGGCTATATTGGCCATATTAATTACATACACAACGTCTAAATCTAAATCTAACCCTAAAGTGGGGTCAAGTGGCTTACTTAACCATAGATGTTAGAAGAACTAGGGTTAAAAAACACAAATGGGTTAAGGTTAAGAAAGACAACCACAAAAACCCAGATTTTTATTATCAACAGTCATCACTGCTCATCATCATCGTCATCAACAACAACACCACAACCCTCCTTCTCCTTCATCCTCCTCGTCCTCCCTCATCTCACACAACAAGTCCTTAATCCATTCTTCCTTCCCTAACCCTACCACCATATGGCCACCTACTTCTACAAAACCCTAATTGCATGACCCTAAAACAGATCTTTTTTCACCCTCCCTAAATCTTTTTTTTTCCTTCTTTCATTTGTTGTCTTTTTTTTCTTCTTTAAATTCTCGACTTAAATGTTTCAGCCATGGACATAGCCCCAACAACAACCTCCAACAATAACATCAACACTACTACTACTGCTGCTAATAATCATAATAACAATACCCCAACAGCAAAATCACCTGACCAAGAAACGGAAACGCCTGTGAGGATCCAACAAGCAAAGCCTCTATCATTCACAAACGGTGTCCTCAAGCGCCACCACCCACTCCACCACCACCACCACCACGTCACCGTCCCACCAGTGGTAATAACCTACAAAGAATGCCTCAGGAACCACGCCGCCTCCTTAGGTGGTCTTGCACTAGACGGCTGTGGAGAATTCATGCCTTCTCCTACCGCCACCCACACCGACCCCGCCTCTATCAAATGCGCTGCCTGCGGTTGCCACCGCAATTTCCACCGCCGCGATCCCGAAGATTCCCCATCTCACCACCATTCCACCCCCACCATTGAGTATCAGCCCCACCACCGCCACCACCCTCCTCCACCACCACCAGCTGCAGCTGTAGTACCACAACCTTACCGTAGCCCGAATTCAGCCTCCCCGCCGCCGATCTCTTCCTCCTACCCATCTGCTCCCCACATGCTGTTGGCACTCTCCGGCGGAGTAAACGACAATTCGCCTATAAACATGACCGCTGGCATCGGTGGTGGGTCGTCAGCGAGGAAAAGATTCAGGACGAAGTTTAGCCAGAGCCAGAAAGAAAGAATGTACCAATTCGCTGAACGGATGGGGTGGAAGATGCAGAAAAGGGACGAAGAATTGGTTCAAGAATTCTGTAATGAAGTTGGAGTAGAGAAAGGAGTATTAAAAGTATGGATGCATAATAACAAGAACACGTTCGCCAAGCGAGATGCTAATGGTAATGGTAGAAGCAGTGAAAATACCGACAATAATAACAGTGGTGAGCATGTTCATCATCATCACCAGCAATTTGAGAGTGATAATGCTGCTCATGTTGGTACTAATGGGTCGTCTTCGTCTTCTTGATCTCTTGATGCTGATGAGGAGGATGATAATAAAATGATGTTAGCTAGATAGAGAGTAAGCATGGTAATTGTTGTTTCTTTCTTTCTTCTAATTTCTCTCTTAATTTCAGTTCTTTCTTTTCTTCAGATTTTTGTTTTTCTTCTTTTTCTTTTTAGCTTAATTAATGATGATGATGATGTTTTTGGGCTAACCTTGAAGAGATTTGATCCAAGAGGGAAAATCAAAATTTTTATTTTTATTTTATATTTTTCTGTGTTTCTTGAGTTCTTCTTGATATATTAGTCATTTTCTAGTTACATAATTAAACTCCGATTAAGGTTTGAATTTGCGATTGATCGAACTAAATACTTGTTTTTAGTGCTTCATGATGAGGTTAGTTTGTTCTGTTGGTTTTTCCCCCCTCGAAAACTAGAGTGCAAGATTTTCTAAGTTTTAATTATTACTATTTTATTTTTTTAAATCACAATGGAGGATTTAAAAGACCCGAAACAGATACACAAATCATCAAATTTATATTAAAACTTTCATTGATTTAATAAATTATACTCAATAATAAGATTTACTTTAGAATTTGTGCGATTTATTATTAGTAAAAGATTTTTTGGCGTCGATGATAAAACTTCACTCATCACCGAATTGATAAATTTAAGCAATATATATTATTAATAATTTTGCTGAACAAATATAGTGGTGTTATTTCAATTTCTGCATCTATTGTCTCTTCAGATAGAGCTGTTAGGCCAGAGAGCGAGAGAGAGAGAGAGAGAGAGAGAGAGATTCTTCTTATCTTCTGTCTGTAAGAAAGAAGCAAAAAGTGGTATCACAATAAGATAAGGGCGGTTGCATATTATTCTAACATATCTCCATTATGTTTATACGATAATATAGTTTTTAAGGTTTTTATTTTTCAAGCTTAGAGGTTGATTTTATTAATTATAAATGCATAATTTCAAAACCTTTTCAATATTCACCCAATTGCTGATTTTTAATCAGATTCTGGAATGTGGGTTGTTTTTATTAATTCTTCATTTGGAAGAACTGTACTACTAGCTTGCGGTTCCGATTAGCCCACTGTGTTATTAAAAAGTCATTCTTACGCTTTATTTGCATTATTATATTCTTCTTGTAAACTAAGGTGCGCAAAAGTTTTGTTGCTGCACTTATTACTTTAGATATATTTAATACCCTTGTTAGAGACAAAGTCATCCTAATATTTAAGTTAATCTGATCATTATTTTAAAGGGTAATCAGCAGTGTGGATAATATAATCTGTATACCTTTATGCAATATTTTGTTTATCACTTTCCTTTTAAGGGAAGCACAAATCATGATTAGTTTTACTAAATGGAAGATGATGACGAAAGTGGGCACTTGAGTGTGGAGTGTCTTGTCTTGCATCTCATCTTCTATAAATGGGTTTGTTTTGGTTTTGGTCATTGATGAAGTCAGTAATCTTGTTTTATGGGATCACGTTTTGTGGTGGCTGAGCTGAATAAGTAAAGACCCAACTGCCCATGTGGGTGTCGGTCACGCCTATGAGCCTACCCTTTTAAGCTATAAGACCAGCAATGTATGGGTGTAAACAATCAAACAATATTAAGCAAGGAGTAGTGGAACGTATCCAAAATATTATTTTCCTTAGTGAGGGGGGTTTTGATTTCTTGCCCATTACTAAGTATGGGGATCATTGATAGTAGGGGATCATTCAATTCATTAAGCAGTGCTGTTTTTATTATGAGATTTTGATGTCATATGTAGTAATTGCTTCTTCGAAATAAATATGGGAATCATTGATAGTAGGTTTATTTCTATAGAACACGGGTAATTCTTGAGGGGGATTGTTGACAGTCGAATTCGTAATTGATTTTATTTCGAAATAAATACTGGATCAAATCATGAGCTCAGTGGTTGTGAACATGATGAGTTATTAAGTAATGGGTTAAGATTAATCATCATATTTAGTTTTGATTGATTTAATTAATTGCTTTGAATGGAGACTTTTTTTTTTTTTTGAGAGAAACTTAAGTGCAAAAAATTTGAAAGGTGATTTGAGTAAGTAATTTCTATGGTGGATTATCATAATTATTCAAAAAGAAGATTTTAAAATTCCACATTAGAAGTGAAATTTTATAAATTTTATTGTAATTAATTAATTTTTATTAAGAAAACATCTTTAAATATGAAAATTTATCAGATATATCAAATAAATGAAAATATGCATATTAATGAATTTGAAAATTTACAGAATTCATAATCTTGAACTCAAATATTTAAAACTCTCAATCCAAACATGTTGTAATGTAAAGTAGCGATGAAATTGAAATACCCTATTGACAGCTGCGATGTCATGTACTCAATAGCAGCCATTAATGTTAACTCTTGCTAGAATTCTTCAGGCTTCTCTACCTAATTAATTAATTAGAAGGCTTGGTGCAATGTATCAAGTTAATAATGACGAGTAGATTAATCGCTTAATGAAGCATCTAACATTGTTATGAATGATTGATAGGCAAAAATTTGTGTCCCTAAATGCATGCCTCCATCTACAGGCACACTAATGGCTTAATCCGAGATTGAAGTTTCAACTTAAGGGACTAATTAAATTCGTGGTCTACAGCTCGGCATATATCACAGTTGCGTAAACTTGTGCTTGTGCACCATAATATTCTCCTCTGTGCACGTGCTACGACAGGGTACTTCAAAAAGCATTGCCCTTGCAAGAAAATAAAAATGTCTTCTAAGGTTGTGAAAATTGCTTTTTTTTAAAAAAAAAAAAAAAATCTATAATTGGATGGAATATATAAACTCAAATGGTAAAAGAGGATAAAATTATAATAAGGTTTCACAAATTTTAAATCAAACTTTATTAAAATTAAAACGTGGTTTGTCATAATTTTCGAAAATCAAATCTAAATATACACTTTAATTAATTTCAACTATATGAGTTCATATTATGATTAGACAACTCTTGTGGTGAAATTGAATGCGAATATATATACACTAATGTTCCTTGTACACGCAAAGTTGTTTAACTTATATTTATGGATGTTTTATTCTTAGTGACATGAAACCCATGTGGTTTACGAAAATTAGGCAAAAGCAAACAATTGGAAGAATCAACATCTTGAAATTATTGCTTATCTCTAAGTGATTCTATGGTCTAAGTAACATTCACATCATGGCAACATTTATGTCTTTATTAGGATTCTAAATACTATACCAAATGTGATTTTCAAATATTTGGACTGTGCGAAGCAGTTGTAATAATGCCTAAGCTAAAAGTAGAAACTGTTATGGTAGAAGGCTAAAGATACAATTTAATCACTAAAAAAAAAAAAAGGATAGGTAGGCCTTCCTTATTAGTTGGAGCATTCTTTAAAAGAACTAGTCCTTTGTACTAATCCTCCCTTTTTCATATTAGGTTCAAGAATTGCACTGGTTCTTAGTTTCTCCTGGGCATCGGATGTATAATATACCACCTTAATGATACAATCCCAGTGCAACCGGTGAAGGAATCTCTTGGCAGCAAATCAACAAAGCCCTCCTGAATATTTTTCAAGGTTTGGTTTGATAAAAACTCGTTTGAGTTTGTTTATATAATAAATAATTTTTAAATCAAAAGTTTAAATTTGTGTAATAAATGAATTAAACAAAAATAGAGATATGTTCAGCTCATTTATAAACACTTAATGGATTTATTCAATAGACTTTATTATAAGCTAACAAATACTCTTTTAAATAGTTTGACTATATTAATAGCATCTATTTATAGATTTTTTTTTTTTGTGTCTGATTTAGACTTGTGAATGACTCATTTAGAGTTAATTATTTATATTTTTCATTTTATATAATTCATAATTACAAAATAATACTTAAAATTATGTATTCTAATTATATAAATAATTAAAAAAGAAAAATATGACTTAGAGTTTTAAAATATATAAAAAATATTATAATTTTAATATTCTTTATGAAAAATTTTAGTTATAATTTAATATTATTAAAAAAGATTTAGATTCGATAAGGACTCAATTAGATTCATAAACTATATACAAATATAATAGTATTAAGTTTTTAATTGGCAAATAAATCAGATCTAAATTTAAATTTTAAACTCATTTAATAAAAAATTCGAATTCGAATAGATTCTTTTTGCGGCCTTAAAAATCTCTATGACTGTTTAATCCAAGGCCTAATGAACGCAACCCACTTAATAACTGAATTAATGGGCAAACTTTTGCATGAAAGTTGAGATTGTTATGGTTAAAATATTAGAATGAGATGTTGGCACTCCTCAAAATTATTTTACCACTTATCTTTTATTTTTTTCACCTTTTTTTATTAAAAAATTTTAATAAAATTACTAAAAAGAGTATTAACAAATATTAGAGTGTTAATGCCATCATAAACAAACATTATTTATCATCATATGTTAGTTCAAGTAATTAAACATTGTTTCTCTTTTTTTATGATTTAGTGAAAAATATAAAAAATAAATTTTTATAAATTTATTGTTTACAATGCAAGTAATCTGTTTGAATCGATCAAGAAGAAAATAGAATAGATAATACTCAAAAATCTCTTATTTCATAAAAAAAATTTGATAATCTAAGTAATCATTTTTCTTGTTTAGAGTGCTTCAATCAAATTAATTGAAAATATAAATTTAATACAATAATTAAAAAAAAAAACGACCACATGCTGAAAAACAATGAATAATACAAGTAATGTATCCATCTTGTGCTTTTGTCTACAGGTATCTATTTGTATCTATTTTCGCTTCTTTTTCACATGTCTTTTAGGAAATTCAAATTGTTGCTAAAAAAGAGTTGCTTGATCATCTGGAATTACACATGGGTTTTGCTATATATATATATATATATATAATGATACTGTTCTGGCTAGCTAATTAGAGCACTTTCCCCACTTCAAGGTCATTTCAGAGTCCATTGGATAGGGTTGCTCTCATCTAGAAACGCACATTTCAAGTAATTACTTCCAAGTTAGCCTTCTTGATAATGCCTTTTGCGTTATTAAGCATTTAGAAAATTATAAAGGAGAAAATTATGGCAATTTATGGATTTTGATAAATATCTCTGAATACACTAGCTTGATGTGGGATGCACCTTTACAATGGGTTAGTCAGATACTAACATTTCAAAAGAAAAAAAAAATGAAGTGTTAAATCCCGAATATTTTTATAGCTTTTAAAAAAGAAATTTTATAAGCTTTAAAATTTATGAATTTAATAAAATTTTACATATTTGAATGTCCAGTTTATAAGCTTATAAAATGCATTTTTGCAATGAAAAAATTATTATAAAATTCATATCCGTTAATATGGGTGATTTCATAAAATCTCACTTAGTGCCTATTTGGTTTAGAAGGTACTTACTAATATTTAGTAATTAAATATTTAAATACTTTAAAAGAATATACGGTAAATATGAAAGTTCAATTTCTTAATTTAAAAAACTAACATGAGTTTGAAATATAAAAATCATAATTTAGTTTTTTTTTACTAGTATTAACCTTATATAATGTATTATTATTTCTTATTATATCAATTTATATTTTATATACAATTAAATAAAATATAAAATAATTATATTTTTTTTATCATTTTATAATTTAATCATATATTTAATTGCTAAATTGTTAAATATTTTAGATTTATTAATTGATTACAGTAGTTAATCAATAATAACTAGTTGACCCTCATTGCTAGTGTTAAGATGATTTTTGCCACCTCTATTCCGTTTTTTTAAGAGTTGAGGCAGGTAAGATGGGGCAAAAAATTTTAGGGGCTGAGTGTTGGGTACTCACAATTTATTTTTCATAATTTTATAAGGTATTAAAACATTATTGATCACTAATCCTTAATCAATAATAGCTAGTTGACCCTCATTACTAAAGTCAAGATGATTTTTGCCACCTCCATTTCGCCATTTTAAGAAATAAGGCAGGCAAGATGGGGCAAAAATTTTAAAGGTCGGATTCTGCAAGTGTTGGGTGTTCACAATTTTTTTTCATAATCTTATAAATTATTTAAAAATTATTGATCACTAATCGCTAAATAATAATTGCTAGTCGACCGTCATTGCTAAAGTCAAGATGATTTTGCCCCCTCCATTCCGTCTTTTTAAGAATTGAGGTAGACAAGGTAAGGCAAAAAATTTTAGGGGCAAGATTCCGCAAGTGTTGGGTATTCACAATTTATTTTTCATAATCTTATAAATTACTAAAAAAAATTATACTTTAGTGCATATTATCATTAAATATGCAAATATTTATATAAAATTTTTGTTGTATGTATATACTCATATTTGACAAGTAGTTAATATGATGCATAATAATATGTTTTCAAGATAAAAACGAATAAATTTGTCAAAAAGTTAAAATGATAACATAAAGATATATATATAATTCAAGTTTAAGGTCTAAAAGCGAGATAATATATAGTGGAGGAGAGAGCTAATCATTCCCAAACACTTAAAAATTGATTGGAGTGAGAATTACTCACTAATTTCAAATGTAATATAAATTATCGAATATGAGTAGAATGAAATTTTCATTTCTGAAAACTTAACGATAAGATATTTAATTTTAGAAATAGTAGTTAATGATGATTTTTTTGTGAAAGTCATGCATTTTAACTAAACTTTTTCTTAACCAAATGTTTAAATTCCCCCAATTAAACACTATCTAAAATTTGAACCGTTTAGGTGTTTTTGGATTCAAAACTAATGGATAATAATAATGAATGAATTTTGTGCAACTAACCCACATCACGTGGAAGAAAAGAATATGCAAATGGGAGATGCTCATTCTAATTAGAAAGCCACTTGAAAATTATGACAAGAAAAAGGGGGGAAAAACCTTTAAATCCTTACCTTACCCGTGCTTGAAAATCTTCTTCAAGAAAAGGAAAGAAGCATGCAAACAGAAGTTGACAGAAACACTTGTTTGTTGTATTAAGGCGTCAATTGCTGGACCACCCAAAATAATTTGCAGAATAAAGATTAGTGCACTTTATAATGTGGTCCAAACAATTATCAACCCATAGGCTATTTTAATCTTCTTTAATTTTCTTGCTGCATTACGCTTCTATCTACTAGACTCATTTGGGCGAATATTAATCTAATCATCTGCTTTTATATCCCACTTTATTTCCCAAAGTCATGTTATTACTATAATGGGAATTAAAATTTGCTCAATTTTTTCCTCTCATTTAGTAGAAGTTCATATTCTTTTTATCATTGAAATTATTTAATGATTTATATCTTCAGATTGAAAATTTTCAGTAAGCAATGAGAAAATCTCTCTCTTTTTTTTTTAATACGTCGAAATGAATTACATCAAACAAAATGCAAAATTCGAATTTAAAATTTTCTCAATAGATAGAGACCTCAAATATTAGAATAAGATTTCACCCTTAAGGATTTTTGTAACATGACAATTCAAAATTTGGATAAATTGGCAAGTGCTCTCCTTGTGATATCGTAACTTTGTAGTTGATGAAGGTCAAGGATATGAAATGCAAGGTGCAGGATTCCTTGGTGTTGTTGAATGGGAGCTAGCTATGGACTCGATGGCACATGGAAAAACAGAGGAAAGAGCCCAATTTGTCTGATCCAAATTGGAAACCAAATAGTACCGTTCACATGCAGGTCACTTATGGAGATGATTGAGACTTTGATACTGTATAATTGAAACATGAGCTGCAACCGACTTGCAAATCCAAGTTGTTCTTAGAAGGGTTAGGTTCCAAGTAATTTTGAGAAGACATTTTAACTTAAAGGATGTCAAGGATAAGATAATGATTTCATTACTTTATTAGAGACTAATTAACATTCGCTTTGAGATAATAAACCAATTCCCACTTTTTGGTTGAATGGGTCATCTCTAAGTTATGTTGATGTTACAACCGTTAGTGCATAATTTATGCATGTTTGCCAGAGCTATGCAATCAATGTCTGGCTAAAAATGTAGTCTGCGTTCCAAAAATTCAATAACAACATCATGGGGAGTGCCATTGTAGACTGGATATTGCTATTTGTTAATTGGGAACTGAACATCATCATGGACTTGTTTCTTCAAGCACGTGTTGCTTGAGGCTATGCTAAACTCGTGCAAAGATTGGATGGTGTTGGTAATGTGGCTGGATTCATAAGAATTGGTCAAATTGTGTCCATGGGCTGGAATTTCGATGTATAGTCTACTAGCCTCACATGAAACCTGCGAGCCCAATTCAAGAAGGCACCTGATCATTTAGGTTTAGGACAAAGTTATAAATGATCTTCTCGTTTCAGAGGGTCATAATTGTTTGAAGCTTATAATCCACAGTTCAGATTAGCAATTTTAGGAGTGATGCTAATAGCAGAATTATAGTTTTATTCTTTGATGCGGTATTACTGATCAAGCAGATGCTAAAGGTCCCAACATAATCTTTTTTTTTAAAAAAAATTCTGTGGAAAAAATTTTAATTCGAAGGGAACGTTTCTGATTTGAATTTTGATATTCTGTGTCACAAGATAAACACAATAGCATATATATTGTTATAGATAATATATGCATAATAATCATCAATTTTACAACAAAAAAAAAAATCTAATATAAACAACTCAAAATATATTTGTACATTCAAAATAATCAATTACGCTAAATCATATGCATAATAATCATCAATTTTACAACAAAAAAAAAATCTAATATAAACAAGTCAAAATATATTTGTACAAAATAATCAATTACGCTAAATCATGGGGTCAAATACTTCCAGTACTACCATAGAAATTGCACCATTAATTTCTGCTAAAGTAAATTAAATGAAATTATCATGGTCAAAGGTCTTCTTTGGTACGAAGTTACCAATTTTATGAAAGTAACTTGTGAGGAAATAATATTTTCTAAGAAATTATTTCATGAAAAGTTAAACCCTAGAGTGTTTAGTTTGCATATTTTTTAAGGAAATGCACCACAATCATATTTGATTAATTCATTAACTTCTGGAAAAATATATGATAAATTACTATTTTATAAACTGCTTTTTTATCTTATGATGCACAAAAACTTTTTGAGGAAGACATTTTCGTATTTTTAAAACTTTTTCTCACAGAAAACTCATTGAAACTTACCTGAAACATTTCGTACATGTTTCTGCAATTTTAAAAAATTAAAAAATGAGTTTCCATTTTAAAAGCACGTTTATTTTCTATTATTAATTTTGAATATGAAACTTATGGATAATTAATATTTATTTTTAAATATTTGATTGATTATTATCATCTCTTTTATTTTTTATAATTAATATTGATTTAGATAATCATATTTAATATTATTTTTTGTATGATCTCATAATTAGTTGCTTCAATATTTATTATACATCAAAAAAATATTTATAACTATGTACCTATATTTTTTTATATTTACAAGTTTTGTTTCCTATATTTTTTAAAAATACAGTTTTTCATGTTCGTTTTCATTTTTCCCATTCTTGTGTTACCTAGATTTTATCCATAGTCTATTCATAGAAATAATTTGATCTTATGAAATAAATTTATTTAAAAAATAATTACGAAATAATTTATAAAATATATTTCAACTTTTTTAAGGAAGTTATACTTACTAATTCTCTTTTTAATAAGTTACTTTCTATATATATATATATATGAAAAATATCTTTTGAGTTTATTAATTAATTTATTTTTTTCAAAAAATAAAATTTTTTAACATTTTTTTAGAATAATAGTAGATATTTTCCATACATAAAAAGTTGTATGACATTTACAAAAGAAAAAAATCTTATGAACTAATATACCGATGTGAAATCGATCTCAACACTACTAATGACTACATATTGACTCAACTCCAAAATTATTGTTTTATTTTCACCATGAATATTTTTCTATAACAATGTGTCTTTATTAATTATAGAGATCATCACCAGTTATGGTGCTATAGAGTGATATAGATTGAAATTCATATGCCATAATATATTTGAGAAATGATACTTAATAATATATTAATATATATTACTAAATAATCAATCTCAAACCACTAAAACTCTAAAAAAAAAAAAAAAAAAAAACTCTCATCAAGAGAGATCATAACAAGTTTAAAAAATAAAACTTTAAAAAAAGAAACAAAATAAAATAAAAACTAAATAAATATGGTAAATTAACTCATTTTATTAAAGAAAATAGAGAAAGTAAAAAGAAAAGAGACTTATTACCAGTAAAATATGTTAACAATAGCTTCAAAATACTATAAAAAAAAAAAAGTTATTTTCAAGAAAAGAGAAACAAACTAGGGTTTTTATTCTCCCTAGCTACATGCAAAAGGACGAAAAACATTTTTTAGTTAATAAGTCTTACATTTTCAATTTTTAAGGATGGATTACTATAGTGCCTTGTAAAATTTATTACTTAGGACTTGTATTTTGAAAATCAAATTAGCTAATCCTTATCCTTTTATTTTGTCAATCAATATGTTCTATTAAAAATTTGATGAACCTAACATAATAATTAGAATAATTCAATTTACTACTTAGAATCCCTTACACACAACTCTGAAATTATTTTAATATTATAACATTATTTTGATTGGAGCTACACAATAAAATTGTTACAAAATCTTAAAAAATCATAATTGTGGTACAAATAGATTAATAATATTCTAAAATCAATAAATAATATTTTTCTTCAAAATATCTAAAGTAATATCCATGTAAAGACAAAAAATGCCTACAAAAAGAAATGATAAGATCTCCATAAAGAAAAATAATTTATTCACAAAGGATATACAACTCCACATAATAGAAAAAAATAAATGTAAAAAATAAAACAATTAATAAAATGACAAATTTGAGTTTATTGAAAGCAATAAATAATAGCAAAAATTAAAGAAAGGAGGAAGTAATTGTTGGTTAACCAGTGGTGATCCCAAACTTAAACTTATAAAAAAAAATTTAGATATCGTATAACTATTAAATTGAATGAATGATAATATTTTCTGAAAAAAAAATATTTTGATCAACTTTTGTTAGTCAAACAATAAATAGATAATAATATAAAGATGCATTCGTTTGATTTTTAAAATACAAACCTTAACTAGTAATTCACTTAAAAAAAAAAAAGATGAATTACTTATAAACTCCTCCTATGTTGCATGTGGAATTCAAAATCAATATCTTTATGTGGATATCTTAATTTTTTTACCTTTAAAGATTATGTTTAGAAACTCAAATTGTTAAAGAATTCAAAAAATTGAATTATATTTTAATAATTATTTATTTGAAAAAATATATTCACATATATTCTTTTATTTTAAAAAAAGAAGTAATTGATGAAGAAATTAAAAAACTTTACTAATAATTCTATCAACTTAAAATTTTACAAATAAAAGATATTTATCACTGAAATGAATGAATTTTATCAGCAAAAATGATTTCTTTATATATATATATATATATAAAACCATGTAGGCGTGCATATAGTACAATGTAGTTTATCATGTGGTGTTTTTCTCTTTCTCTCCCTCTTCTTCTCTTTCTCTCATTTCAATCTTTGTAGCATTGTTCGAAGGCAATTTCTAGTCATTTTGGCTAAAAATTGACCCTTTTTTTTCCTTTCATAAACATCATATCTATTTATTTTTAAGTTGATTTTCAGTTTTTGTTATCTTTAAGTATTGAGATTTTAATTTATTATTTTTTCTTAAATAATTTTCTAATCTATTCTTTCTTTTTGGATAGTTTCTGATTTTTTGTTTTGAGATCTACCTTATTTGGTTGATCATAAGATTAATAATGGTATTTTTTATATCTCTCCTATGTAGGAGGTTTGGTTTATTACAGTTTGTATATGATATTTTATTGTGTGGCTGATGGTACAAGAATTTGTGCACATTTTTAGAGCATATTTAAAATTTTAATGATCCATATCATACCTGTAAAAGAATCAAAAGAGTCAAAAAGTTTGTCATCTAGTAGAACATATTGGCCTTATCAAATACTCTTTAATATTTTAAATTTGATTATTTAATTTAATTTAAAACTTGTTATAAAATTTTGTAACTATGATATCTATTTTGTACTATCTTTTCAATTAATAAAATATCTTATTTTTATTTCTGAAAAAGTAGAGCTTATCATGTGATAAATTAACTAGCATTTCACGTTTTCAACTCATCTAAATGTAAACTTAGTGCTCACTCTGAAAAAAAACAAAAAAAAAGAGCAAGGGGGAGGAATGGTGAGCCAGTTGTATGAATGACATTCCATAACAGTAATGGGCTTTGTTATGATCACGTGAATTTTCTTTTCAAAAGGCCTATAGCCCAAAACGTCTGCTACTAAATTCTTTTGAAGCCCAAGAGATTGCTAGCATAAAAGGGAAAATAAAATAGCCCAAACAAGAAAAACGGACGACACTTTGCTGTATGATTATTTATTAAAATCTCTAACAATCAAGAAATTTATTCTAAAAAATAGCTATAATTTTAAAGTTATAAATATAATAAATTTTATATTACTTGATAGGACAATTGTGCTCTTGACAGTAGACTCAATAAAACATGAACTTTATTGTAAAAGTTTAAACAATCCTAAAGTCGGTGTAGTTTTAAATATGAAAATCAATTACTTAATTTTTATTGATTCTTAATGCAACGATTTGTAATTTCTTCCTTCAAAGGAGAAACTTTTAAGGATCCGCATTCTCCCAATTTGGAGTATGAATTAACGAATTTAATTTCCATGACTACTACCACTTGGTGATTTGATACTTATAATGAAATAACTTGATCAACTTGATAAATCTCTAAAGATGAGATTAAACTATATTTTGGAAAATTAACAAAGATAATGATAATACTATCAAAAAGATCTTCTTATTCAGTAGTAGGTTTTATAAAAAATAATGATAGTAGTAATAAACAACTTCCACTTATGCTATCATTTTGTTATTCAAATTATTTGATCTAACTCAAAATTTTAATTATAAAATTCAAAAATAATTAAAAATTTGTCATTAAATTTTCAATTTTAGATCAACATGGGGGTCAATATAAATTAATATGTATTAATGACAATTTATGATCTAATCCAAAAAAAGTGATTTGAACTTGACTCTATTTGACAAAAAAATATCTAAAATGACTCATTTTAAGATGATTTAAAATTTTACAATTTAAATCTGACTTGTAAGTCAACTCAAATTGATTTGATCTTGGTCTAATTTACATTAATAAAAATATCTAAAAATTATTTTAAAAATAATAAGATATTTTAATTATTTTTTTAAAACGAATTAAAATTATTAGTAACTTAATTTAATACATAAGAAAGGGTTTGAATTTCTTTTTGTACTTTGAACTAATGATGATTTGACTCGCTCACGATTTAAAATGATGTTTCTCAAAAATGACCATCTTGACTTATTTACAGCCTATACTGGACTTTTTCCACTCGAATTGATTTAAATTTGATTTGATCTAAATTATAAAAAATATTTAAAATAAAAAAATATTATATATTTAAAAATTAAAACTATGAGTTATTTGGCTCATTTGCAACCTTCTAATATTAATTCACCTAACTCGATCCAAATTATTTAAAAATACAAATATTTTTATTTATTAAAAATAAAATTATGGATAATTTAGTCCAATTCGACTTAATATAAAGCTCAATAATAATCTAAATTGCTTTATATCTTAATTTGATGGCTCATTCCACTTCTAACATGAATTGAACTAACTCAAACCAACTTGTAAAAAATGTGATCCAAAAATGATGCAATAAAATTGACACGGCCTAATGCTCTCATATAAATAATTGAAACTCTTTAATTTTTCACCATTATATCCAATCTTTCAAAGTAGACAATTAATTCAAAATTGTTCAAATTTATGTCGATTATATTTATGATCAAAATTAAGGTAAGAGACTTATACATTTTTTCTGAAATTATTCTCAAATTTATTTTAAAAATGATTAATATTTTAATTAATAATAAAATTTAGATATTTTGTAAAAATAAAAATAACTTAATTTTTTAAAAAATTCATTTAATTTTAAATTTCACAAGTACTTTATAGTATGCATAATATTTATATAATAATAATTTTTAACAAATGATATAAGTTGTTCATCTCAATTTTGATTGTAGATAAAATTAACACAAATTTTATCAATTTTGAATATAATTAATTATTTTTAAAATATTTTGAGTAAAAAGATGAAAAGTAAAAAATGTTTAATTTTTTGCTTTTCATTTTTTTTTATCTAGTTAAGTTGTGTAATATGCAGATCTTGCACGTTAATTATTATTTATTTAACTTTGGTCACAAATAAATACTTCCTCTGTTTCATGTTAACTAAGGTTTTTTTGGTTTTACACCGAAATTAAGAAACCACTTCTATCTTTTTTAAATAACTGTCTTTTTAGAGTTGTGCACTTATAGTATATCCAATATACTCTTTATTTAAGCTAAACTCTTTATTATAAAGAGTGGTCGAAGAATATAAAACTCTAATCCACTTTTTATCTCTAAATTATAGATTAGGAGATGACTTTGACTTTCTACATGTAAAGAGCCATTAATAATTGCTATCTTATTTTCTATTGGCTTTTTTTTTAAAAAAACTTTTTTTTCTCTCTTTCCACAATATTCTAAAATATTTTTATGGGATAAAACAAATTAACATTAAATGTTTTTATGGGATAAAATAAAATGAAAAGTGAAATATAAAAAGTCCATTGAATTTAAATAAATTCGTTTGCTCTTTATATTTAAAGATTTCTTATGATACTCTTTATTACCTAAAATATATTCTTTATTTTAAAGAGTTTCATTGAAGATGCTCTTAGATTAAAAAAGAAATTAGTTAAAAATAATTTCAATCAATATGCATTAATATACCCTTAATTATCTCTAACTAAAACTTTATCACTAACAATAATAAGAAAACAATTAATTAAAAGAGAGAGAGGAATTGATGATGAGGGTAAATTTGAAAATAAATCAATTTAATGTTACATTGGTATTTTAAAATAATAATTATATTGAAACAAAAAATGACTAAATTATTTAGAAATGAATGGTGTATTAATTACTCTATATTCCAGAAATAAAATGATTATATTACCCTTTTATATAGAAATATTCAAATTAAATGCATTAATTATCTCTTAAAAAATATAAAAGTAGAACTGAAAAAAATAATCAAAGTTTTATCGGTATTCTAAAATAATAGATATTTTGAAACAAAAATCTTTTAAAAAACAACAATTAATATGGAATGGAGGGAGTATACATTCAAAACTAAAAAGCTTTATAAAGGAAGAAAATAGATCTTTTTAGGACATTAACTAACTTGGATTCCAAACTTATTTCACTTTGAGCGGAAAGCATAATTATTTTGCTAACTGGGCTAAAAGTACAATTATAGTGTGCTTTAAACTTTGGTTCTGTACTTTGTGCCTTGGCGGAAACTCATACATAGGATCATGGATGCCTGATCCTAAAATGTACATAGTTGAACCATTTTGAAATGAAAAAAATATAAATTGTATATGGATTAAATGAATGAAAATATGCAAGAATAGGAAATAAAGTATCTGCACGACCTTGTAATGTTTTGAAACAAGTTCCAAATCCAAGATATTATTAATGACCTTATGCAATTTATATATACGCCTGACCAAACCAAAATTTCCTTAGGATAATGCCACCATTCCTTTCCCAATATCGTTCAAGAACTTGCCATTTTTTATGAAACTGACATCTACCCGATTCAAATACAACGTATACCGAATTGTTTTTTCCCTCCTTGCTCATGATCATGGCTACCAAACTTGAATACTTTTGCTTACACGTCTCACATTGAAAATATCTAACTATTGTATACGAGTTTGAATTTTCATTTTTTCTCAAAGAAAGGGACTTGAAAATCAAGCAACACATTTAAATCATAGATAGATATTTGCAAACGAATTGGTTTTGACAGATATTTTTAGATTTTTTTGTGAGTGCGATTCAGATTTACAATTTCATGGTTCTAGAAATAAAGTAAATTAAAAGATTAAACATTTTTAGATTCTAGGTATCTAGTGTAATGAATAGTTTTAATTAGGTCGTTAACAACAATAAGGTTATCATAAATACGTTGTATAAATGGTGGTAATCATGCAGCTAGCTAGCTAGCAATTAAGTTGCTCTTTGGACTTCCCTTATGTGTTCTTTATTCCTTTGTATTTTCAACTAATTAATGAATTCTATTGACAAAGAAAAAGAGATTGAATTATTATAGGTTTGTATTAGCTTTAATTGCCTTTTAAGTACATTGCTAAGTAGAATTTCCATCATAACAACCAACATGATTAGATATGTGGGCCTGAAACCTTAAATACAAAGTGATCTTACCATACAGATATGACTACCGCATTTGGAAAATATTCCATAGATTTTTCCACTGAGTTTCAAAATATTATATTGCAAAATTGTTTATGAACTTGCATCAATAGCCAAATATTGATGGCTTATGTGAGTCACATTTATTTTGGCTTCAAGTAAAATTTAAACCTATTTCTAACGTCCATCTCTAGTTGTCTCTAATTATTCATGCTTTTAATTCTTCCTTTTTTTTGAGGGAAATTAATTCTTCTTAGTTGGTTGTTAGAGATTAAGCAACTTAAACGGTTAAACCACAGAATTGCATTTGGATTTGGTTACATATGGTAATTAAAGCATAAAGTAAAACAAATGTTATAACAGCTCTCAGTCACATAACATAAACATAAAATTCATGGATAAAAAAAAACATAAACATAAAATTACAGAAAAAAAATTATATCTATCCATCCATACCAATTTCATAAAAATTAAATCACACATCACAAACCATTATCTTTTATCATCAAATCCTCACCTCTCATTTATAGAGAGATCTTTCTTGCTAGCTGCCCAGCAAAATCATAATCCAAAAAATCAATCTATAGAAGCAAGGTTACAAAGCTTAATTATACACTCCAATATGTGAAATAAGTTGAATTAAGTGGAATTTATCTAATTCAACTAAATATCACCAATTTTCCATGGTGTTCTTCATTCATATACAAATAACACACCACACTCGACAATTTTTTTTCTTGCTTTTCTTCGTTCTTTGGCTAGTTTAACACATAAATACAATAGAGGATATGCTTAATTAGTAACCCTAGAAACTATGACAATGACAATAAGAACAACAATCTCAAATCCAAGCAAGAAAATTAGAAGTCCAAAACACAAGTACGCAAGAACCTCCATACTTAAAATATGCATCTATATAGAAAGAGTAAGAGACGAAGAAATGGAAACCCTCAACTCTTGTGTGAAGAAGGAGAAGAAGAGCAATCACAGACTACCTCAGTCTTAAGTTCCCTTCTATGGAAGTTCCTGTGGCAGCCACAAGCAGCACAAGTGAGTGCAGCAGCTGAGCCTTCCTCACCACTACTAGCCATGAACTCTCTGCACCCATCAACAGCATAACCTCCAACATTAGCAGCCTGATTCTTTTGGCACTCTCTATATCTCACACTTCCAATGGCGAAAGATGATGTAGTAGTTGATGAACTTCTTGTTGGTTCTTCTCTTCTCACCACCACTTGCCTCTTCCTCATTTTTCTAGTCCCTTTGCTCCTCTTTGTCCTCTACTCTCTTTGTGGATTATTACTTCTTGAAAAGCTAGATAGGCAGTAATACTTGAATCTTTACTAAAATCTTGAAAATAGAGGAGAAGAGGAAGAAATAAGGGGTGAGCAAAGACCTTTGCCTTTAGGTTCTTATTGCAATAGGAAGCCCTAACCCTAGAGGGTATATTTATAGCATGTAAACATATCAACATACGGACTTAATTAACTAGCAGTCTGATTTATACTGTTTAAACCATAGCCTTACTATTACCTTTTTAATATTATATATATAGTATTTAATTATGGTCATAGTAATAAATATGATTTTTGTACCAAGTAATTAAACCCTAGAATAGTAGTTGTGAAGTGATCAACCAACTGCCTTTAACAAACCCATTAATATAATTAAGAAACCATTCTTTTTCTGTTGTAAATAATGTGAAATGGAACCCAAAATGATGAGAAAACTTTACTTTTCATCTGTCAGTGTGATTGGTTTAAAATAGAATAACCAGCTAAGCTCTTTTTAAACCTATGGTTAATGTGTATAAATGTGTACTTACTTTTTCACCTTAAGAAACAGTAAATATCGCTTTAAAATTAGAATGACCAGATCAGACCAGTTTCCTTTAGACCTAATTTTTATACTATAGCCACTACAAACGGCTGCTGATGCTAAAAAGGTTGTTTTGTGGGGTACATTGATACAATGCCAACAACAATTATCTATCTTCACCTAATTGCATGACTTGGTTTTTACTCAGATTGCCAAACTTGTACGAAAATAGTAGAAAATGTATATAGAAAAATGTATTTAAAGTATTTGTTAATCTCGCACTATCAGTAACATGCCAGGATGACAATGGGGTTAGATTTTGTACCCTGCTATGGAGATCCATTTTGTGGAGACCTCGAAATGGATTCTCATGAAGATTCAAAAAAAAATTAAATAAATTTTTTAAAATTTGTACATATTATTAAATATTATATATATATTTATTTATTTTGTGTATTATATATATATAATTATTTATTTTATGTGTATAATTATATTTTTGTGTATATATTAGTTTATATTATAAAGTATTTTTATTTTATAACGCCTATATTGCATTTGCGGGTAAAAGAGTAATTGAGCAAACATTGAATAAGACAGTACCTGAAGATTCATAATTGGCCAAATTTTTATTCCATATAATTATTTTTTAAAAATAATTTAAAAACAAAAATATTAAAAAATTATCTCGCAGGGCTAAAAATCTCCATATAGGCAAAAAATTTCTCGTATCAAGAGAGTGAAATGAAACGGGATGGGGTCGAAGAATTCTTCACATTGCTCTATTATCATGCCTACTTAAACATGATACATGAGAGTTGCATATTAATGATTAAAACTTACTTTGCAAACCTAATGTTCTATGGCTTTCAAATTCAATATGATATTAAGACGACTAGTGCGCTTCTTCATGAATTTATGTGTTATAATATCTAGTATTTTTAAAACTAAGCTGGAATTTTACCGGTTTAACGATGGATTCGGATTCAATTAGTTAATCAATTCAATTCAAATAATGTATTATTTTGTAATAATTAAGAAAAAATATAAATAATGTCAAAAAATTATAATAAATAAATAAATAATTTCAACATTTAAACTTTAAATAAAAGAGTACAATTTTAAAAATTTTATATTTTTTTAAACAAAAGATGAAAGTTTAATTTGTATTGAACAATCAGTTTTAACTATTTTTTTTAATAATTTAATTTTAAGCATAACTGAATCCAAATACTGTCAAAGTTGACCGAGACCAAACACCTAATAATCTTGGTAAACTCACCTAATTTCCCATCCTTATTTGAAATTACTTATAAACACTGCACTTTGTTCGGTGAATTTTTAGTTCTTTGGTAAAATAAATTGTCTAATAATCTCCATCTTCATTACCATTGCCTATATTTGTATATGAGTTTCTTTATCCTATGGACTTTGTAACCCCAAAAGGTCTTGTTGAATTTAGTTGTTATTTAATGAGTTTAACATTTTTGTTTATATAATCAATTACATATATGAGAATATTTTAAACATAGGATTAGATATCATAACCATTCCATAGATGAGATAATAGAAGAGTCCCTCCTACTAAGGCTTGTGCCTTCTATTTATAATATAAGTGATATTTAAACCTACTATGGAAAGGTCAATTGTCTGTGTACAGAAGTTTAGCCAATTGCTTCTGATTACGGGTCAACATTCTTGTGTCCGTTTGGGATTGATATTCGCTTGGTTCGGGTAATGGGCTCTGCTGGGTTAAGTTTATTGAGATCATGATTAGATTGCCTGACTCCAATGTTATCACATAGCATGCAATATATATAGATATACATATTTTCTTATTATGCAGTAAGCATGTTATACTTTCCAATTTCCATTGCCCTGAATGAACGAGTGACACATAGATTGGTACATCTTCAGGGTTTGACTGTTTTTAGTTAAAGTTCTAACTTTAAAAGTTGCAGGGTTAGAGATATGAAAACTTTTATGATTTTCACCTATAAGTTTTTTATCTGAACGCTTTCCATATGAATTTATTCAAGTCTAAATTCAATGTTTATGGCTTTTTTTTTTCAAATTATGTTGAATGATTATTTTATAATAAACTTAAATTTTTAATTCGAGTTTGAAATTCAGTTTGAAACTAAATACACTAATACAAAAATGAAAAGAAAGTACGATATACAGTTTGAATCTTTGATTTGATTTTTTTTTGAAATTCTTCTTTTTTTTCTTAATTTAATTCAATTCTAGAAGGTACTATGAGTAAAAGGAACGGTGAGGGTAGAATTTTCTA
>CATIWR010028222.1:0-43101 GCA_949677035.1 Omphalea diandra
TGGTGACTAGATGGACATGACAGGTATCAATAATAGTGTTGGTGCTTATTATGGCCATAGGGATGAAGATGTTTGAGGTGGTTTTATGCTATTGTTTGAACTGTTAGATGTTGGTGGGGTGAGAGAATTATGTAATGGGGACTAAATGGTTTATGTAACTCCAAGAGAATTAAAATTTGTTAAAAAGTTAGTTGTTTTATATCTTGTGTCCAAATTCATAACAAAACATGTATAAAAAAACAAAAGAACAACTTTCATTAATCTAACAAAATATACAAAAAAAAAAAAATGTTTGTTGCATATTAACAAACCATCTATATCCATATTTCCATTACAAATAATTGACATATCCACCATGATAGATGTTGGCAAAAAATTGCAAAAAGTAAACATGATCTCCTATGTTCATATGTATCTACTTGTTATAAACCTGACCCTCGTGCTTCTTTTGATAGCAACTCTGGGAGACTTTTTATTTCTGGTATTGGAAGGAGATGTTTGAGTTAAGTTGGAGGTTTGGCTTGACCATTGATGTGCGATTTAGCTTGGCACTTGAAATGTTGCTCGGCTTGACCCTTCAAATCTTGTTTGCCCTTGGTTTGGAGCAGTTTGACTTTCTTGGGTTGGAAAAATGTTACTTGCCATTTGACTTATTTGATTACCTCCCTACAATAATAACTCATAAAAGTCAAGTACAAATGCACATATTTCAGAATGATTTTTAACAAATGCATAAATATATTAAAAAAAAAACAAAACCACAAATACACACATCCATCATCCATTTGATGGTGTATGAAGGTTTAGAGTTTATCCATGTATTAGATGTTGCAAAATTAGGGTTTGAAATTTAAGATTTCCTTTCATTGGTTGTAACTTGCATCTTCCTTTTGTCGTTACTCTACAAAAGCATTATGGTTTTTAATAATATTGTTAAAATTGTACAATTAGCATTTTTGATATGTTTGAATTTTACCTTTTTTACTAGTGCATGACTAGAAGCATTATGATCAACTTGTTTGCAAATGGAGCAGGTCATTTTTGTTATTCCTTTTTTTAAGAGCTTCCCTTTTTTACTATTGTTGGCCTTTCTAGCTCTTTAGCTTCTTTTCTTCTTGCCTTTTCTTTTCTTCCCCTTTGAACCTTAACAGGTGTTGCTGGGATAAACTTGATACTCCTTATAGGCTTTGGCCACAATTCATGTCCATTTATTGGGTTAATGACATAATTGTACATCTTAAAGTAAGTGGCAACATGGTACCAATAAGCCACATATGACTCTAGTTCTTCATTGTTGCCCACTATGCATGCCACTACATGACTGAAAGGTATACCTATTAAATCCCACCTCCTACATGCACAACTCCTTTTATCCATATCCACCATAAAATTGGCCATCATGAGCAATAACTTGTATCGTAAAAGAGCCATTAAACACTAACTTGCTTACGAATGTAAAATTTTTTATTTTGACTAACTTTTTCTATATCTTAGGGCATAAAACCCTCCTTTCTCAATATATTGCTTTCTAACATATAAACTTTTCATTAATTTGGTTCTTATAATCTAAAATATTGTGATGATTGTTTTCTCCCTAACATCTAGTATATACCTATTGAAACATCAACCATGTTATTAAGAAGGATATCATAACATGTTTTAGATGAGAACCATGTTTTACTCCAATGTTGGTAGGATCTTTCTCTTAGCCATTCTCTTGCTTTAGGATTCTTGTCCTCAATGGCCCTCATTGCTTCATCATTTTTGGACTAGTAGTTGGCTCTAACACAGTTCCACGACATGTCTTTGAGCTCTCTTCTCTTGTATTTGCTTCTAAAGTTTTAGTATAAGTGCCTTACACATCTCTTATGTTCTGAATGAGGGAACACCTCTATTGCCCCTACAGTCCCTGTAAAACAATATTTACTATAAAATGATAATAAAAAATTATAAATTTAAAATGATAACCATAAAAGTATGAAATTAATGTACTTTTTGCCTATCACTCATAAAAACACATGAATAACTATTGTACATCTTTATGTCTTCTTTTAGGAGCTCTAAAAACCAATCCCAATTTTTTTTATTCTATACTTTCACCACTATAAATGCCACTGGAAATATGCAATCACTATGGTTTATACTAACTGTACAAAGTAATTAGCCCCTATATGTGCCTTTCAACCAACAACCATCTAAAAAGATAATTAGTTTACAACTTTCTTTAAAAGCCTTTTTAATGGTCTGAAGCACATATACATTCCTTTAAAATCATTCCCACGTTCTTGGAATTCCATTATTGATCATGGATTGGTTTTTATCAACTTAAGCTTGTATTCAACTAGCCTATTGTATTGGTCAACTTCATCTCCATTTATTTTCTTCAAACAAAGTCTCTAGCCTTCGAAGCTTTTATCCTCCCAAAATTCCTGCTAATTTTGTCAATGATACCATTAATTGTCTAATTTGGTTCTAATCCAAAATCTTCTAAATATATGTTAGCTAGCCATTTAGCAGCTACACGAAAGTTTGTAAAGCTCCTACCACACTTATGTGTCAAATTTGCAGTCTTGATTTGGAAGGTTGGATCATCCTTGTCTTTCATATGCAACTTACTTGCAAACACTTGCCATCCACATTTTTTGTAGCACACACACCTTTACCTCACCAAGTCATTTTTAGGAAACCACAGTTGAAACCTGTTATTTGTCCCATGTTGTTTGTAGGCTTTAATGAATTGACTTTTATTTTGAAAAATCATCCCCACTTTGAAATCAAGGTCAATCATATCTTTTTCTACATCGAATTCTAGAAATATAACTCTTCCCTCTTTATCTTCTTCAGTATCATTTCTACTATGTACCTCATCAAATGGTAGATAATCAAGGTCATCATCATCAACCACAACATTTTCATTCTCATCGCTTCTCAGTATAACTCTAAAACCTCTAATTGTTACACTTTCTCCTTTTTTATGAGGTCTCCCTTTAGGTTTATGGTAGTCATTAATCACCTGTTGAAGATCCTCATCTTCATCCAACACACCATAATCAGGTTCAATGAAAGTACCATCATCTTCAACATTTGCATTACCATCTGCATTGCCAACATTGTCCTCCCCTTCCATATCCTCATTATTCCCTTTAACTGCCTCTTCCTCATTAGGGAATTCATCATCATCAACACTATAGCCCTGAAAATTATTTTTTATTATTTTTTTAGCATTTTCATTTGCATTTGTATATGCATTGCCAAACCTTTCACTATTTCCAACTCCTAAAACACCCTCATCAGTTCTAAACTCAATACATTACAATTGAGGTATATTCATACTTAACCTTCTCTTCACAACTCGTTTAGATATCTTTAACTTTCTTTTTGGCCTATGCTCTCCCACTTCTTCATTTACTAGTTCATCACTCAACTCTTCAATCATAGTTCTTTTTTTTTTTCTTGGTTCTTGGTGATATAACCTCTATTAAGTCATTAGCATTGAGTTGTTTCACATATAAATCAATCTCCTTAGCATCCTTCCTATATAAACAACTCATAAACATCACTGTCAATTTACAGTAATTTCAACCCATCCCTATAGTCTTAATGAGGAAGCCTCCAATAATATTGAATATGGCCATCTAGAGCTATGTACTTAGAAAACATGCTAACTAACCTAACCATTGACATGCAATCAAGATCGCACTCAAAATAATATTCCTTCCCATCTATATATGACCATTCTCCAATAAACCCATCATAATGCATGCACAATGTGAAGCCCCCCTCAGCATTTTTATCTACAATTCCAAATTAACAATAAAAATCAAATAATGTATTTACATGTGAAAAATTATTGGATATTATCCCATGTGCCATCACATGCAAATTTCACAATCACAATCCCAAACCCAAACCTAGCTTCAAATTAATAAACAACCAAAGTACAGATAAAAAATTGCATTATTGCATTTTCTAATCAACATTGTTTATGCTTTCTCAAATAAGGCACAAACAAAGATAAATATCTTATACTTTTCATGACAAGTGAGGTACCTTGTTTCCCTTCCATTTCCACCATGAAACACAAGTGGTCCATAACTCTGACACACCTTTTGCACTCTTTCCAAGTGCAGGGTAAAAGTATAATTATTTTTTTCTCTAATCGCAATTGATAGCACTTCGGCTTTTTGGAAGAGACAATGGTGGAGAATGAGGGCTTTGAGAGGCATAATTGAGAAAGAAGAGAAAAAATAGATGGTGTGTGTGTTCCAATTGAGAAGAGAGAAAGAAGAAGCTAGAGTCAATCTCAAAAAGCGTGAAAAGTAGGACTTGTTAGTTTAAACTATGACCGTTTAGCATTAGCTTTCCGACCAAGTTTTCTAATTTGAAAAATTTTTATGTGCATTTGTTTCATTTAGGGATTTTAATGTTCATTAGTCATAAATTGAGGGACAACGAGTGAAATCAACCCTATTTTTGGAGCTTTTTGGTACCACATGCACATGTGACGAACCCACATATAAGGGAGGGACCTTATATTATAATTTATACCTCCAACTCTTTTTTTCTTCAATTTAATTAGTCTCAAATTCATATAGTTCCCTATTTTATTCTTTTAAAATTTTATTGGGTCCTGCAAAATTTTTATTTTTTTAATTCACTGTATATTATATTTATATTTTGTTTTTCTTATTAAAAATTTTTCTACATATAATTAGAAATCTATTGCTTCTCAATATAGCATATTTGACATTTTTATTTTTTATTAGAGATGTAATAGAAGTATTGAATAATATTTTTACAATATTTCATATTTAAATTATTTATTCAAACTCTATATGCTGATTAGAAACAAATTTATTCTTTATTTTAAAATGTTTATATATGCTATTATTTATTTTTTATGAATAATATATTCAATACTACTGAATCAAATTAGAATTTATTAATAATTTTTTATTTTTCCTAAATCAGTTGATTAAACTTCGAATTTAATTTTTTTTCATATTTATTCATAGATGATTAAATTTTTATATTTTGCAATTACTTTTGCTATAGAAAGGCATAAATCTTTTATTTTTAATTATAATTTTCTTCTTTTTTCTCTAAAAATAATAATATTAAAACCCTTGCGTGATTATCTAAATGCTTTTGTTAAACAAAATCATAGTTTATCTGAGAGAGAGAGAGAGAGAGATTCTTTTGGCTTCATTGTATTATATATACCATAGATTATTAATAATAAATGGGTCTTTTGGCTCAATAGTATAATATATACCATAGATTATTAATAATTAATGGGCAAAAATAAGGGCCCCTGGACATAGAGTGTTGTAATATTATTAAATATATTAATAAATTTAATATTAAAATTAAATTAAAAATAAATATTAATAATAAAATTAGAAAACTAAATATATAATAAATTAAATGTATTATTAAATATATTTAATAAATATAAATAATATATTTAATTATTTAGTTATTTAATATATTAATCATTAAATATATTAATTATTATTGTTAATGTTAATTGTTTTGTGATATGGTTAGGTTTCGGATAATTTGTAATGTAAGTAGTACACAAAACCCTATAGTCGAAGTGGCCCAATTAAAATAGTATTGCCTTTTCACCTTACCATTATTTTTTGCTGATCCATTTAATGGTGGTAAATAAATACTCGGTTTTTCTTGATTTCTTTTAAATGGCCTGTTGATTATTATTTCACATAATGGAATAGTTTTGTTAGAATTAGAATTCGATTTCAAGACTCAATCCATGGAAAAATCAAATGATTGGGTATAATTTTTTTTTTTTTTTAAATTTGATGGCTATTGAAAGTGGAAGATGTCATAACAATTTCACTATCCACTACTTAAATTAATTCTATGCTAATAATTTTGTTTATGTTTTCAATTTTACATAGAAGTAAAGCATTATTAAAAAAAATGATTTGTCAATAATATTTTGCTCCATGTTTAAATAAATATCAAATACAGGCAAACTATGTGCATGCATGTCTACTTTAATATTATTTTGTTCCTAAATTACTATATACGACTCTAACTGTTTTCTATATATATAAATTAATTTTGATGTTTTCGTTACATATGCATTATTAAGTTTTATTGATTACAATAGTTAAGGGTGATTAAGTCAAAGGAGAGAGTACCATTATTTATCTTCAAATATCATCAAGTTTTTGTTGTTTAGTAAGAATAATCAGTTATACCAATGTTTCAATCCATACAAGTGGCACTAATAAAGATTATAATGAGGTTAGTATTTATTCATTTATCAATTATATTAATTTATCACATTGTTTTTAGTTTTCTTAATATACATATCAATAATTGATATGGGCAGAAGTAATACATATTTGATGTGAAACAAAAGCAAATAAACAAAGTAGAAGATATATGATAATGGAAGACCAATCTAACAAGTTAATAACTCGAATTTCCATGGATAGATTCAGTCATATGATTGCTACATTTAACAATGAATAAAAGAAAGCCATCTCAAGAGTTAGTTAATATATATGTATATATATTAAAAGAAACAATTGAATAAATAAGGTCTAGTTTTAGTTAGTTAATAAATATAAGGTTTATTTTGCAATCTTTATTCGTTTTTTTCTTATAAATATTACTTAAAAATATATTAATCCATGTACAAAATATCGTACTTTCATTATATTCCTTTTTTACATACGTGGTGAAGTTTTCTTTTATAAGTTTGTCTTGCTTGTTTTTTTTTTTTTTTTTGACTATTTGCATTTTAAATGTATTATCCACTTTATTTAATAAAATAACATTTTCACTATCTTACTTTCATATTTGGGTAAGATTTTCTCTTCTTTGTTTTTTTCCTGGCTTTACGATAAATCTATATTAAGTGTCTGTTTTGGAAACAAATAACAAATTGTTAAGTTTCTTTTTAAAAAAAAAAATCAAAACTCTAAATTGAAAAACGTCAATAGTAAAGCCACTATGTTCCCAATATAATTGACAACCCAATATAAATTGATAATCTCACATTTCAAAATGCAGCAGGCAAAATACGGTGGGCACATTTTGGTGAAAATCACAAAAAATTAATCAAACCAGATTGACTCGGTTTGGTTTAATTTAGTTTAAATATAATTTTGATTTGATTCAATTTCTTTTTAAAAAATTTTAGTTAATTTGGTTCGGTTTAATCATTAGGTATATTAAATTTGGTTGAATTGGATCGTCTAAATTTTTAATAAACCGATATTAAATCACATCATAATAATTAAATCTTATTTAAAATTAATTATTTATACTAAAAATAAATAAAAATCTATTAAACACAGCATTTATATTAAAAATATTTTAAAATATATTATAAGAATTACTATTTATATTAATAAAATTTTGAAAATATTTTTTTTAAAAAAATCAGTTTCAATTAAATAAATTGAAGTTTATTTGAATCATATCGATTTGATTCAGTTTGTAAATTTATTTAGTTCAATTTATTTTGTATTTTTTTTCAAAATTTAATTTGCAATTATTTGGATTCGATTTGGTTCAAATTGCTTTAAATATGCATTCGTAAAATTAACACTTCACAAGTTGATTTGTGACAGAAAAAAGTCTTCCACATGCTATCAAATCCTAGTAAATTACAGATGGATATTAAATATTATACATATAATACATTAATACTATATATAAATTTTTATCATATTTAAAAATATTTTTATAAGATTGTTTTTTTAATAAAAATCAAACATAATGTTGAATAATACTTATAACTGGATTAAATTTACCTTTAAATTTATCCTGATCATTTAATTTTACTTTATAATTTTTGTGAAAGGCAAACATTAGAATAAAAAGAGGAGATTGAAGGTTCCAACAACTATGGAAAGTACAAGGGTATAGAAGAAAAACAATGAGTATTGATAAAGAATAGCAAGCATGCAAACCATCTTAACTTGTTGATGGAACAATAACAAGTTTTTCAAAGCTGACAAAACATTTTAATTTATTTTTAATGTCTAGTTTTTAGATTTCTCATATGTAAAGATCCTTATTTGAAGTCCAAATGATATAGAAGAGAGTTTTGAAAGAATTATCTAAGTGTTCAAACTATCTTTTAATTTTGCTTCTATATTTTGGCTAGTGAAAGTCTTTTGTGCGACTTTGTAACGAACTTCAAGTTAGTCAGAGTAAGTTTTCTTTGAGCACTAGATTGTATTTACTGTTTAATTAAAGACTTAAACACTTATTAGAATTCACTGTTTTATGAAGTGGTAAAAATTGATATCGTTTCTTTGAAAAAATAACAAGAAATGGATTGTTTTTTTCTTTGAAAAAATAACAAGAAATGGATTGTTTTTCTTCTTCCTTCATCAAAAGAGATGATTGCTAAAATTCTTCCTTAACTTGTGAAAGAAAATGTTATAATTAAGTCTTAAAAAAATAGTAAAAGGCTTAAAAGTGACTTAGAAAACATTATCAAATCACTATAAATTTTTGTGTTTGATTTTTCTTTATCATTTCACTTTATCAAGTTTTTAATAACAATCCTTTTGAGTTGTCATTCTCACCAAGATCTAACACTTTTGCGTTAATGTAAAAAATTATAATTCATGTACTAATACTTCTGTTAATACCATGAGCAATTAAACTCAAAGCAAAAGTAAATAATTGCAAACTAACATTACAAAAATTCAATTATATTTAGAAATGCGAATATAAAGACATCATTCTATTTTCCTTCAACACAATTGTTTCTATTTTCTTTTATTTCTTATCTTAACTATTTGTAGACATATAAAATAATATATGTAATAAAATAATAATAATATATAATAAAAAATAAAATAAATATAATCAGTATTACAAGTATATAATATATACATATATATATATATATATATATATATAATACACATTATATTCACTAAAAATCATTTATGCACAATTAAAGTAATTAATTTAAATAAAAATAATAAAAATAAATCTATAATTCTAGAAAATAAGAATTTATAAATACTAGTAGTCATTAAAAATACCAACAATCCATTGTAATGAACTAAAAAAATAAAAAAAGAAAATTCACCTTAATGCCTCCTTAATAACGAATTAAAACAATCACTTATTCTTTAAATCCATTATATTAGATAACATTAAAACATGAAGTCATATATCACTATAGAAACAAGCTAGATTCAATAAAGAAAAAGAACCACAACATCTATAACTAATTCAACATACTTCACTTCATATAATCCAACACTAATACTAACCATATTACTAACTTTCATAATGCTCAAATCAAGGTTCAACAAAGTCAACCAAAAATAAATAATGTCAAAAAAAACTTTACAACAATATCATAAAAATTCAAATTCACATCCTAACTTATTAATTGTTATTTACTTTTACCGGCATTTACAGTCTTATACTCAAATATCAAATCAAATAACACTACAATATAAAACAAATAAATTTGATAACACCACATTAGTTTAAATTAATAAAAATGATCATAAAAATAAAGATGTCTTATTCATATATGACATATCTTTACTTCAACAAAGAAAAATATATAAAAGCTATTAAGTTGTTATGTTCACTGTCAAGAAAATATTTGGGTAACTTCTATATTTGGCATGATCTAATATATTTTAAATATTTCTTAAGGACTAAGACTATTACTATCAATAGTAGAACAACCAAATGAGAAAAATATCCTCTTGCAAATACGAAAAAATTTCTTCAAATAATAATGCATTTCTTCTTCAAAATAACTCATAATAATAAACTACTATGCAGAGAAACAACAAAGGAATAATAAAAAAAATTAAATATGACATTTGAAATGATAAATGATAGCTGAAATTTGAATATATCTAATAAGTGCAGTAATTATCAAGTAGCAAAAAGATTTCATTCACGCGACGACTTAACAAAATAAGTACTAAAACTATAGTTAATTTATGATTATTTGGACAATTGAATTTAAGAAAATAATTAAACTATAAAATTCAAAATAAATGAACTATGAAAATTTAAAAACTAAAAACAAATAAAGGAAAAGCAATAATTAATTAAAGTTGCAACAACCAAATTTAAAGAGTTACGATTATTGGTCCATCTAACCACTTCGATGAATTTTAATTAATTAAATTCCACCAAGATAATTTATTATTTTAATAAATTGAGATTTTTTCTAAAATTTTTTAATATTCTCTCTCGAGATATATTAATTTCACTCTTATCAAGTAACTCTTAGATTATGTTGGCCCTTAGCACTAAGAAGGGGGGTTGAATTGGTGTGAAAAAATTAAAATAGAAGAGTAGAAGAGAAATGAAGACATACGATTTGTAGTGATTCAGGTATAATCGACTTTACGTTCACTCCCCAATTCTCAGTAATTAGATATTCCACTAACTATTAATGGTGTTTTTAAGCTCACATCAAATTTTTACACTTGTGTTTTCTAAGGCTCACACAATAACTTTTACACTTTTGTTTTAGAAGCTCACATAACAACCTTTACACTTGTATTTTTCAGGCTCACACAACAACCTTTCTTGAGTGTTTTGATAGGCTAACACTTCAACCTTTACAAATGATGTTTATGCTCACACCAAACAATCAATTAAAGAAAAGAAAAGATTGAGCACCAAAATTGCAAGAGTTTGGTTATGAAGTTAATAATTTTCTTGCATTTACATATGTTTGGTGAGGTATTTATAATCTCTACCTACCGAAGAGACGTTGCAATAAAACTGGTACAAAATCATCAAAGTGTGTTGGACAGATTTTACATTAAATGCTTGACAGACTTCATTCGCGGTCGCGAATTCCAACTTTCTTAAGAAAAATCTCATTTGTGTCTAACGGTTAGTCCACGTAGCAACTTCTAATTAGCTTACCAGAAAAATGTAACTGTTGCCTTTCACCTACTTTTAGAAGTCGCAGTCGCGAGCATTCTTGTACAGGCCATGACAGAAGGACGAGAAATCGTCTGCCAAAGATGGTCACCTTCTTCCTTATGATTTGTGGTTGCTACCTATAAGATGCCTCCGCGAAATTTGACTTTCAACGGTCAGTTAGGACACATGTCACATTGTAATTGTGGACTGGTTTCCCTCTTGAGTTACTTTGAAATTTGCGGTCGCGACTAGGGTGTGACACACACTACGAATTCGTCTGCCAATTTTGAACTTCATCATTTGGATGAATTGCGGCCGAAAAAGGCTCCGCGATTTCTCCTGCCTGACTTCTTACAAGTCCTTTAATGGATGGCGATCGCAAATCCAAGGTAGTGGTCGGGATTTAGAAGACATTTTTCATACTTTAAGGATTTTGAGCCACATCCAACTTCTAACTTAGATAAAAACTAAAGGCTGCAAAACAACATTAATTTAAAACATTAGACATGATCAATCTCCTTTGTTAAGATCAAAAGAGGTTCAAGACGTGGGGTTAACCACCCTAGTCCAACAGATTCCTTTATAGAATTCTCAAAAATAGAAAGCACATCAAACTCTGTGAAAAATGTGTAAAATCAAATGAACCATGTATATATATATAAACCATTCAATTCACAGCATGAATTATTTAATCAATTCTGCAAAATCTTTTCCGATTTATTCACTTAAAATAAATCAATCAAGAGGTGGCAAACTTTCAATAACATGAAGTACAATAGGTCATGGATAATATGAAAATAAAAATATCTTAATTAAATAAAATCAAAATCGATCCATTATTGTGATAAGGCTTCTCATAGCTTTAGCTATAAGAAAATCAACTCATGAATAAGAAAAGAAACTAAAAAGAAGAAGAAGAAAAAGAAAAGGAAGAAATAAACTCATGAGTTCATAATGAAAGAAAAGATTATCTTCAATTGAGGTTGGTTGCCCTCCCCCTTTGCTCTTCACATTTTTTTCCTTCATACAAAAAAAAAGAGACTCATATTTATAACACAACAATCTCTCTCAAAAATTCCTAAAGGAATTACCTTTTTAATTAGTTTTGGATAAAATCAAAGGAAGATATCAATGTACAGTAAATCTTTTAAATCAAATATCAAAGAAAGGATTTATTATGAAAATAAAGCTGCAAAGTAGCTTCTTCTTCTAAATTCGTTAGCCTCAGACTAGTAAGCAACATCTACGCCCCTTCACAATAGATCTTCTGCTGCAAACTACACTTCACCTCTTTTTGCTCCAAGAATCTTGAAAATTGATATGTAATCTCGCTTTTTTAGCCCTAATGCACTTGAAATATCAAATTTAAATTTCTTGAATATAAAATTCAATTAAAGTTGGAAATTAAGCACACAATATAGGAAAATCATCGCATTTAAAATATGTACTTTTATGTCTTACCAAATTCCCCCACACTTGAGATACTGCTTGTCTTCAAGCATATTTAACTCAAACCTAACAACCCTTGCAATTCTTCATCCCTTACTTTTTTATATTGTCATCAAACAATCTTCAATTACCAATCTATAATGAACTCAAGTCAAATTGCAGTCTAAAGAAACTAACATTTCATAAATGATCTCTTAAAACAAAGACAAGCACTCATTTGCCTTAACCACTTCTTTAAAATCAAATGCAACAAGATTCAAATGTCCTTTCAATGGTTTCATTCAATGCCCTCAAAGTGTTTGGAGTATCAATAAACTCAAGTCAAAGCAAATGATGATATTACCATAAGCTTGCCCATATATCATATCTTCACCACTTAAAATGGGTTTTATGCATCAAAAATCAAAAAGAGGCATAAAATAGGTTTGTAATGGGGTTTAGGTTTAGGTTTGATAAAGAGGAAATCGTGGAACAAAAATTATCAAAGGGATTAATTTATTTGGCATGGACCTAATCTTTTTGCTTTTTCAATCAATTCTCTTTACATAAAACCACAACTAGAGCAATCAAAATATTTTTCTTTTTCTTTCCATTATTTTCTAAATTATTTTTAGTCTTTTTATGTGAAAGCAAACATTTGTGATGAATGGCCCCAATTACTCACTAAAAAAAAAAATTAGAATGCTTTAGCATACTCATACATTAGCAACCATTTGACGCAAAGATAAACATTTATAATAAATGTCCCTGATTACTAAGCACCAACATAAAAGGAGTAGAATTTGTGTTATTTTTTTTCAATTTGCTCTAAAGTGGTTCTCATTCTCTTGCCAACTCAATCAAAATCCTTTGCTAAAAGGATAAAATAAAAAATAAAAAAGGTATAAGGTAAAATTAATGTGGTGTAAACAAAGAAAGATTTAAGGCTTAACTTGGTTTTTCTAAGGAAATAACATAAGAGTAAGCTTTTGATGGGATCAAAAGGGCTAACCTAGATACCTTTCCTTTTTTAACCCAAAAATTCATTTAATGTGGTCTCAAAATGCATAATAATGCAACCCAAGTTTGATAACACTCAAGAAAACAAAATCGAGTAACAACGAATATAATGTTCATAAGCTCAAAAGCTCATAATGAAATTTACTTGTATTGAATCTTGCACATTTTTCATTTAAATTAATCATCAAAGCAAAGAAATACTCATCCTAGTAAAAAAAAAAAAAACTCATTTAATCATGCTTGCATCTTATCATACCACTTTACCTTAACCAAAAAAAATTTATGATAATTCACAATCGTTTAAAAACAAACATCAAGAGAGTAGACATCCAAAACAAAAGGTTATCAAGCACATATTCAAGTATGTCAAAGATAAAAGCATCATCAAAACCTTTAATCCCTTCCCACACTAAAAACATACATTGTCCTCAATGTAGCAAAAAAATACCCAAAAATAAATAAAAAAATAAAAAAAAAAGTGAAGGGCAACGAAAACTTCCTTAAAAGGTGAGCTTTGGTTGGAGTGGAGCTCAAGTGCGAAAAGGAGGGTGGTAGGTGGCTATGGTGTTTTGAAGAAGACTTATGTGAATAAGTCATGGACATGACTTAAGCTAGCAAAGAAATGATCCTATATGCATGAAAAGTTATGGGCACGCCTCATGCTGACAAATAAAAAAAACAAAACAAAAGATTTAATGTGATAGACCATGGGCATGACTTATACTGACTAATAAATAAGACATAAAAAAACAAACATAAGATTTAGTGTGATAGGTCATGGGCATTACCTATATAGACCAGCAAATAAAGCATAAGAAAACCAAAATAGAAGATTTATTGGGATAAGCTATTGGCACGACTTATGCTGAATAGTGAATATTTTTATTTGGGCAATAAGTCATGGGCATGTCTTATCAAAAGTGTTTGATTGATTTTTTTTCTTTTTTTTTTTTAAACATGCCTAAAAAATATCAAAATACAAAAAATAAAGATAAAAATGCAATGAAAATCAAGAAAATATGCAAAAATAAAATAAAAAGTATAAAATTAGAATATTAAAAATATTAGATTGCCCCCCTTAACAAGCGCTTTTTTGAAGTCACTCGCTTGACTTCTCCTCTCTTTTAAAAAGATTTTGCAAGGAATGAGTGGATTCATAGAAAATATGTTCTTTCTTAAGCACCCTTTTCAACTTTTCCTCTTGGAGACTTGTCAATTTAGATGAAATAATCACAGGTACGATTGAGTTTTCTCCAAAAATATATATTTTAAACAAAAGGACAAAGATTTAAGTTCCAAAGTTAGAGGAGTTTTAATAGATGATCGCAATTGTTTGTTAGAAGTTGGTTCCTCAGAGGTAAAGATTTCCTTTCATTTGGCTTGAATCCTTCTTGACCTGAGTCTACATAATTGAATTCTCCTCATGTTCTCTTCATTCAAGACCTGCACATCATCATAAAAATTCAGAATAATGTTCTCCAAATGATCATTTAATCTAAATGTATTTGCTTCATTTGAAAAAACATAAATGTAATCAATCATATTTATTTCATGTTTAATTGTGTTAAGATATTTTATGGATTTAAACACATTAAACATTACTTCTTCACCTTTTTTGTACGTCAATCAAAGCATTATCGGTAGCAAGAAAAGGTTTACCTAATATCAAAGGTATTGTTTTATCTTCCTCCATATCCAACAAAATAAAATCAATAGATATAATAAATTTGCCCACCTTAACTAAGAAATTCTCTATTATTCCCCTAGGATATTCAATACCTCTATCGGTTAGTTGCAAAGTAATAGTTGTGGGTGTTAATTCATGCAATCTAAGTTTTTTAAAAATTGAGTGTGACGTTAAGTTCATACTAGCACCTAGATCACACAAAGATTTCTCAAATTCAGTGTCTCCTATAGTGCAAGGGATAGAAAAAATCCCTAGATCCTTGAGTTTTTGGGGCAATTTATTTTAGAGAATTGCTAAGCATTCTTCATTAAACTTCACCATCTCATACTTTTCCAATCTCCTTTTTGTTGGAAATCACATCCTTTAAATATTTCACATAATTTGGCATTTGAGAAACTACATCAAGAAGAGGAATATTAATATGTACCTTTTTAAAGACCTCTAAAAATTTATCAATTATTTATCCAAATTAGCTTTTAAAACTTTTTTTAGTATAAGGAAGAGGAAGTTCAATAACATTTAAATTAAGTTTGGGTGTACTCTTTATAGTTTTAATGGATGAATCATCAACCTTGTCATGCTTCTCTTTCTTTTCTCTTATATCTCCTCCAATTGTTCCTTCACCTCTTACAATGATAGCATTTACTTGTTCTTTTGGATTATTCTTAGTATTGCTAGGAAACTAACCTTCTCTTCTTTTTGACATCATCTTAACCAACCATCCCACTTATATTTCTAAGTTCCTAATAGATGTCTCATGTTTTTGAAACCTTGCTTCAGTGCTAATGGCGAACTTAGTAATTAAATCCTTCAAATTTCCCTTATTTTCTTATGGTGGCTATTGTTGAAGAAATTCAAGGGGTGCCTTCGGTTGGTTATTACTCAAAGAAAAATTTGGATGACACCTCCACCCTAGATTGTATGCATTTCAATTGGGATTGAAATTTGACGTACTATCATGAGAAATAAAATTAGCACTTTTGTGAAAAACAAAAGGATTTTCTACCTGACAATGAGAGCTTGGATGTCCCATTTGGCCACATAAGTTACATGGATCAAAAGTTGAAGTATTTATTGTTGTAGCACTAAGATTATCTAATTTTTTTTGTTCAAAGAAGCAATTTTAGTAGATAAAGTAGTAAAAAATCAACATTATGCACTTCATGTCCCCTATAATCAAATCATTATTCTCTTTATAGTTATTAGAAGCCATCTCCTCTACTAGCTCAAAAGTTTTTTCGGGAGATTTTCTCATAATTATGCTACCTACAGCCACATCAATAATTGAATGGTTAGATGGAGTAACACCATTATAAAAAGTTTGAATTTGAAGCCAAACTAGTACTCCATGATGAGGACACTTTATAAGCATTTCCTTAAATCTTTCCCAAGCTCTATATAATGTTTCTCCCTCTTATTGAACAAAAGTGGCAATATCATTTATCAATTTGGCAATTTTAGAGGAAGAAAAATACTTAGCCAAAATTTTTTTAAGTCAAATAAGTCATGTAGTGATACTACTTGAATGAAGTGAATTAAGTCAATCCTTAGCTTTATCTCATAATGAAAAAGGAAAAAGTCTAAAGTCTAATAGCATCATCACTAATTCCATCATGCTTGAAGGTGTTGCAAATCTCTAGGAAATTGGAAATGTGTGCATTAGGTAGTCCACTAAATTGGATATTGGTTTTAATCATATGGATGATTGCTAGCTTGATCTTGAAGTTGTTGGCTTGAATTGTCGAGTTGCTAATGCTAGAAATAGCTCTATCAATTGTTGGACAAGCATAATCCAAAAGAGTTGGGTTGGCATTTGTTGGATCCATCATTCTAATTTCAAATTGGTCTTGTTTGTTACCTTTAGTACCCCTTCAACGTATATGGAAAGTTCTCTTTATTTCAAGATCAAGTTCTATTGGTTCCTCGCCACTAGTACATGTCATGCCTAATTAACCTGAACAAGCAAGAATCAAAAACTAAATTAAAAAAGCAGAAAAATCCAAAATAACCAAGATTAACAAGTTCTAATATTATTTTGGATAAAATCCCTAGCAACACTAAAAACTTGATAGCTAAAATTAAATATACCTAGCAAGTGCACTAGTTATCAAGTAGTAAAAATATATCATTCTCATGAGTACTAAAGCTATAGTCGACCTATGATTATTTGGACAATCAGATTTAAGAAAATAATTAAACTATGAAAATTCAAAATAAATGAACTACTAAAATTTAAAGACTAAAAACAGATAAAAGGAAAGCAATAATTAATTAAAGTTGCAACAATCAAATTTAAAGAGCTAAGACTGTTGGTTCACCTAACCACTCAAATAAATTTCAATTAATTAAATTCAACCAAGATGATTTATTATTTTCATAAGTTGAGATTTTTCCTAAATTGCTTAATAACCCTTAGATCCATCTATAGAGTTCTCAAGATGGAAAGGGGATTAAACTTTGCAAAAAATCTATAAAATCATATGAATCATGTATATGTATTCCTATATACCATTCAATTCACACCATTAATTATTTGATTAAGTATGCAAAATCTTTCCCAATTCATTCACATAAAATAAATCAAGAGGTGGCAAACTCTCAATAACATTAAGTACAATAACTCATGGATCATATGAAAATTAAAATATCTTAATTAAATAAAATTAAACTTGATCCATTGTTATGATAAGTCTTCCCATAACTTTAACTACAAGAAAATCAGCTCATGAATAAGAAAAGAAAACTAAAAACAAGAAGAAGGAGAAGAAAAAGAAGAAGTAAACTCATGAGTTCACATATACATCGAAAAGATTGTCTTCCATTGAGGTTGGTTGTCCTCCCCATTTGCTCTTCACTCTTTTTTCTCTTCATACAAAAAAAAAAAAAAAAAGACTCCTATTTATAGCACAATAATATCTCTCAAAAATCTTTCAAAAACCCTAGAGGAATTGTTTTTCTAATTGGTTTTGGACAATATCAAGGAAGATCTCAATTTAGGGTAAATTTTCTAAATCAAATCTCCTAAATAAAAAAGGATTTACTATGAAAATAAAGTTGAAAAGTAGCTTATTATTCTTCTAAATTCGTCAGCTTTAGATTGGTAAGTCACATTTGCGCCCTATTACAACAAATTTTATGCCCAAACTGCATTACACCTCTTTTTGCCCTAAAATTGAAGATTATTACAAATTGATGTGTAATCTCCTTTTTTCAGTCGTAATGCACCTTAAATATTAAATTTAAATCTCTTGAATATAAAATTCAATTAAAGTTAGAAATTAAGCATACAATATGAAAAAATCATCACATTTAAAATATGCACTTTTATGCTTTATCAATAAATAATATTTCATATTTCACAGTGTCAAATATATTATTGACATTAAACTTTTAACTTTAATATCATTTAATAACTATAATTATAAGTAACATCACTAAAACCCATATACAATTTCACTTTAAAAATTATAACAAAACAAACTACTCTTTTTATTTATGAAACTCATATCCTAAGATTTTTATTTTTATATTGTATTCAAAATTTTATACTGTCTCAATGAATTTGCATCGACCTATTGAACGAACTTCTCCATGAAATTCCACGGCTCTTTTAGGTTCCCGTGAAATTCTTTTGGATGTTATTGTCTCACCATTACTTTGAATGTTTCATATTGTTGAGGTTCTGGCATTGTGCAAAAGAAGAAAATCTATGCTATTTGTTATACTTGTAGTGATGTGGTTTGTAGTATAAAGATGATAAAATCAGACAAAGATTGTACTTATAAAGTAGATATTGGTTTAGCAGCTCACATTACTTTAAAAATGCACTATGACTGATATGGAGTCCGCTCTTAAGATCATCTCAGAAGAAATTAATCAGGTGTCAACGTCTTAAAAGAAGGATAATGGAATGTTAAGTTTTGGATATCTTACTGAACAATAAAAAAAAAAAAAAAAAGAAAAGTGCACCCAAGAAAGACAAAGGAGTTTGTTTATGAGAGAAAGTATTTAATGATTTTGTTTATGAAAGAAAGTATTTAATGATCTCTAAGTCTTAAAAAGTGTCACTGTGCCTCTTTTTATAATGTCTTAAACAAATGGAATTAGTGCAGAAAAGAGCAAGCCAAGAAAAATAAAAAGCTAGTTTTGAGGCTGTTGTTAGATCATTATAGTTTATTAAGTGTTATCGCCACTGCTACTTAACTTTTCGGAACAGCAACAATTCTATCAATGAACTAGTCAATTGAATAATTTTTAATTTGGTCGATTTGATTAATTTGATCGATTCGATTCAATTAGTTTAATAATATATAAATTTTACAAATATTATTAAAATAATTTTAAAAAAAGAAAAAATATTTAAAATATATAAATATATTTGTAATAATTAAAAATATAAAAATAATATTAAAAACCACTTCGAATCAAATCAAACAAATCAGTTAAATCAAACAAATCACTTAAATCAAACTAGACTACCTAGTCTAGTCTAGTTTTCAAAACATTTGAGAAAAGACATTGCCCTTAAAACTGAATAGCATCTTGGAAGGCCTGATTATTGACTGCCCATCTTTTATGGATTAACCAAATTAAATGTTTTGACTACGTTTAATTTCAGTTACCCACATGTTTCCACTTCAAGTTAATTTTAAGGTCAAGCGTGCTACACGTTGTGGGACCACTTCCTTTCCTGTTATGGCAGGAAGCTTGCAAATTCAGCAATGCCAATACAAACCAGAGGATTATTGTCCGTTATTTCAAATTAAAGGGCATTATCAGCTGGAACAGTATTTACTATAATGAAAAGAATTAATATCGGCAGCCATACATTAGATAATCTTTCTTCCAAGCAATGCTCTTAAAATTCTGCTTAGAAGATAATCCATTAGAACTCTAGTAGTGAACTACAAACCTCAAGTAATAACTTTCATTTCTTGCAACCTCTAAAGAAGCAATATATATAGCAACGAAAGAAAATTTACTTAACAAACCAAGATGAATTCCTCCATTCTCTTTTGCTTAGTCTTTTGTGCAGCTTGCATGCAAATCTGCTCAGCAGATTGCGATAATCTCCAGGATACTTGCCCAGCAGCTCCTACGAGCAATCGGACATTCTTCATCAACGGTCTGCCTTGCAAGAATCCAGCCACTATCAGTGCTTCAGATTTCAAGTCATCAAAACTGAGTTGCCCTGGCGACACTGACAACTTTCTACATTCTGCAATAACCCTTGTCACTGCCCTGGATTTCCCTGGCCTGAACACACTCAGCCTCTCAATTGCCAGGACAGACCTTGATGTAGAGGGCTTGGTATTGCCACAATCCCACCCAAGAGCTACTGAGTTGTTCTTTGTCAGCACAGGTCTGGTGTTTGCTGGATTTATCAACACAAATAACCAACTGTTTCAGAAAATTCTCAGAGAAGGAGATGTGTTTTTGATCCCCCAGGGTCTGCTTCACTTCTGCGCCAATGTTGGCAATGAGGCTGCTACTATTTACTCAGTACTGAATAGCCAAAATCCAGGGGTGGTGAGTATTGCTGGTGCAATGTTTGACTCTGATCCAGATATGACTCATAAGCTATTGAGGAAAATAAAATCTCTTTCTGCATCAGAAGTTAATGGCACAGAAAATATGACTACTACATTTTAGTCTCTTTGCATTCAGTTGACACAAGGAAGAATAGAATACGTGATAAAACAAATGATAATGCTTCTTGATTCATTTTATGATGGGTCTGAATATTTTTAAACGAGTTGTTAAACTACATGTTCTGCCTTGTTAGGTCGCCAACTATTTTGATTTGGTGTATGATTTTATGATGCCAAAGTCATGTAAAGTAGTAGTGCAATGGTCTAGCATGCCTCAAATATGTGAAAATTTGGGGAAAAAAAACACAATTAAGTTGCCTGTTCTCTAATTAGCCTGGAATTTTTTAGTTAATCAATTAATCTAGAACTAGCAAATGTTCCAAGATGATCCTGATAAATGTGAGAAAGTTTATGGGCAGTGACATTCATGTGGGACATGATTGGAGTCCATTTATCCAGGAAGATGGCCTCAGAGAGGAACATGCCTGTATGTCAGAACTCATTACTTAAGGGAGGAAAGAAGTGCGATTAAATTTTATGTTATGACGTGAGAGAGGAAAGAAGGAGATGAATCATTCTGAAGTACTTTTTTTCCTTGAACTGAACTACGGATAATATAAAATGCATTTTCCAATCCATTAGCGAGAGATGCAATTTCAGGATCTTCTTTGCAGCCTTAGAACTGTGCACTGCTGCAGACTTATTACGAACATCGAGGGTTACCTCCTCATACTGCTAATCCTGAGATGAACTTGGTTCTGGAATGCTGAACCTGGTGCTCTTTCTTCCTCCTCTCTTGCTAAGAGTTCCGATCTTTTCACCCACTACAAGTTCTGTATCAGAATGGTGGTGCTGATGATGGTTGTGATCTTCTCTTCCCATATCTTGCATCTGAGTGAAAAATTAGAAGATTGAATATTTATATGCATATAAGTAAAAATAATCAATATATATATATATATATATATATATTGATTGATATTGAAAGAGAGGAGGACAAAAACCAGCCTACAGAACAAACATTTTAGGATAAGCTACTCCAGACACATCATGCAATAATAAATCTCTCAAACCAGAAGGGGGTTTTGAAGCACATGATCTCCAAGTTGTAACATGCTTCCTTGTAACACACTGATGGGCTTCTCAATAGACATGGTAAAACTTCACTTGCCAATCCCTCCCAACTAACTCTTTAATACTATTAATGATTCCAGTTGCCATATTCGTCAGATTATAATCCTGGGTAATAATATGAACAACACACAATCTATCAACTCTACCAGCAAATTCCCAATACCATTATTCCAAGCCACTTCCAGCCCCTTCATTGCTTCCTAAAGTTCTGCCATGGTGGACACTGCCGGGGACAGTGGCCAACGATCCCTAACAGTGAATATAGTTATACATGTAGCGTGAATTAGCATATCTTGATGGTGATATGGCAGTTTAAGTAGTAAACAAATAAAAGGGTAAAGAAGTAATTAACATTAGAGAAAATTGTAAATTTCTCCCCATCTTTTACTTCACTTGGATTATACCAGTCATCCTCTGCAAATCACGCAGTTAGCCTCCTGTTTCTCTTCTTCAAGATTTGTATCAGCTATTTACATAATAATTCACTCGCAACATACAATCAAGAATCAAGAACTTGCTTCACCCCCAATGGCCGTTTCTTCCTCTCCTCCTTCTTGCTCTTGGTCGAGTCTATCAGATGAACTCCTAAAATATCCATTGATGTTGATGGTCAGCAAAGAAGAAAAAGCCAAATTATACGATATTTTCACCGGAAACATACAAGAAATCCACCTGCCACTGCATCAAGAACTGTGGATTTGCAATGTCACTAATGGGTGGATTATTGACCATAGACCTGTCTTCACCTTTCAGGGTAAATCTCTTCAACCCCCTATCAAGCACTGAAATCTTTCTTCCATTAGCAACTAAATTCCCTTCATTCTGCGGCCGAGACATCGAGAGTTATATCAAGAGGCGCATTGTACCGTTCACCCCTTTAGATCCTAATTGTCTTGTTTTGGTTATCTATAGTGAGCGGAAACTAGCATTTTGCAGGCCGGGAGATGAGGATTGGAGAGTCATGCATGATCAAGAAGAGGTTTCTTTTGAGGATATTATGTGCTATAAAGGGCAGTTTTATGCTATGGATATTAGAGGGAAGATTTATGGTTGTGATCTTGGATCGAATGCCAAGATTGTAAGACTGGTTGAACCTCCATTTCATCAAGTCTATCGATGGCAGGAGTATTTAGTGGAATCATTAGCAGGGGTGTTCTTGGTGATTTGCAGGAAATGGAACTGGGTTGTTGATGATGATAAGGAAGATGGATTGCAAATTCTTTTGAGGCGTACAAGGTTGATTTGGGTAGAAAAGAGTGGAGAAAGATTGAAACTCTGGAGGATGAAGCCTTGTTTCTTGGCCGTAATGGCAGCATGTCAGCATCATCATCAACAGGAAATTCTGCAGCAGCGTTGTCAAGAGGTAACAAAATTTACTTCACCCATAATTCATACAAAGGAATTCCTGATGATGATGATGGTTTTAAGCATGCAAGCATTTATAATTTGAAACCAGTCGGATCAAACGGCTGAGGACCCCTGAAAGTTGGACATCTCAGTTTCATTGGATTACTCTTCGTTCTATATGATGATTATGTTTTGTAAGTTTTTTCAAGTTTGCGTACATAAACATGCATCTTTGATTTCCTTTAAGTTCAGGAAACTGTTAGTATTACTTTGAGAATTGGAAATTTTGTTGGTCCTACTTTGTACTTAAAGAACTTCTTGGCATGCAAGTCAAAAACATTGTTGAGTCATATTCTTTCTATGCAGTATTAATTAGTTATCTGATTTACTTTTTCAATCATTTGATTGCAAATAATCAAACATTAAACATTCAAATAAGAAATTCAAATAGGTTAATCATCCAAATTCTTCGAAAGAAGTCACTATTGAAATTATGTATGCTTGTTTAAATACTCAAAATATTATCCCTATGTTTGGTACGCTAATGATGCAAGGGAAATGATGAGAAATTAAGAAAGAGAAATAAAGACAAAAGAAGAAAAAGAATTTTAATTTCTTTTCTCTTATTTGCATAAAGTGAGGAAATCAAATTCATTAAGTGTTTTATTAGTATAATTTCATTTTTGTTAGTGTTATTTCTCTTGAAAAATCGATTAGGAAAATGTAATTTCACTCTTTTTTTTTTCTTTCTTTTATTTGCAAACCAAATGAGGAAAATAATTTAAATTTCTTTTTTTTCTTTTTTTTTCCTTCTCACTTCTCTCCAACCAAATAAAGGGTTAAATATAGGGAGTATATTCAATTAAGACTTTTAAAGATACAAGCTTTTACTACGCATGCATTTCATGTAATTAAAATAATTATTAAAGATATGTGAATAAGTTAATTTTTTTAATTTTATATTCATATAAATAAAAAGAATAAATTATGTAAAGTTTTGAATAATTAAAAAATTTTATAATACATATAAAATAAACTTTTTAAGAAATATGATTTTGTATTAATGAGTAAATAAAAATAAATTTAAGATAAAATAATGAAAAAATCAAATTTTAAAACTAAATAAAAGTTATATAATATTAATAGAAAAACTAAATAAAATAGCATCAAGAAATAGAAAAGATGTTTTCATCATATATATATATATATATATATATATATATATATATATATATATATATTCATTAAATGTCAAAATAATATTAAGATAATGTTTCTATTTATAAATATATTTAAAAAAGTTTAATGTATAATAAGAGAGAAATATTTCTCTATAAACCACATTTTTAATATAAATTTTGTGTGCTTTGATTATTTTTTAAACAAAGGATAATATTAGAGTGTAAACTAACAATTACACAAGATTTAATCAACAAAAAAAACATACAAAATTTTAACATTATAGATTATAAATTGAAATTATCTGTAATAAAAATAAATTACTATTATAAAATGAAGTTTCGCAATTTGACAAAACTATAATTGGATGATTATGAATCTCTTCTTTAATTAGCATTCATTCATTTTCTACTAATTCTATTTGTAAAATTACTTCCACATTCTTTTAATTATGTATTTATAAAATATTTAAATATAAAAACATATTATAAATAAAAAACTGAAGTAAAACTATTATTCATATATGCAATTAACTACTATAATTTCTTTTTTTTTTTTTTTAAGTATTCTCTTTTCTTTTAACACATTAATTGAGGTTTTGACATGAAAACCACATCAAAGACATTTACAATATATAAAATATAATAATTCATTTTATATAAGATACAAGACAAAACCAAACAAAAAATTTATAAAAATTTAATATCTAAAAATTATGAACCTTCTACTTTATTTTCAATTTCATTAAAGAGGATGAAATTATAAGATAGGATTCCTTTGTAAAGTATCATTGCAATGATTATAAAAGGAGTCAAAATAACATTATTTTTTTATTCACATTAATAAACATTGTATTAACAATTTCTTACCATACCATTAGAAATGAAATAAGTTTTTCCCTTCTAAAAAATTCTTGAATTATTCAATTGCATGATTAATATTGTTGCCTATATTCTTGTTCCCTTTAAAAAACAAAAAATGTTATAGAATAAAAATAAAAAAAATCTAAATCTCATTATTTATCAATATAATTTTTCACAGTTGTTTATTTCCTATATGATTGGAATTACTTTCAATTAGTCCTTGGAATAACTTTCTATCAGTCCTTTTTTAAGTGCCAAAATTTTAATATTTATTTTTTTATACAGATATGAGTTTGTTGATTTCCATAAATTGAGGTGATTATTTTTTAATAGCCATGATATCAATGATCTTTTTCTAAAAATAAAATTAAAAAATAGGAGATAAAATTTTATTTAATAATTAAAAATTTTACACTCATACATTATTTATGTGTAGATATGAATACTACGTATAAAAAATAGAGAAAAAGAGAATAAAATATTTGGAGATGACTATAATTAATTTTCAAATTTAAATGATAAAGGATTGTAGTAATCAATTAATTTTTATTTAATTCAAAAATTTTTAGACTTAAATTATATTTATCTTAATTTTAAATATTTAAAAATAAAATAATGCTAACTTAAAGATATACTTATCTTTATCAATTATTTCAGTTATTTTAAATCAATTATTTCAGTTATTTTAAATAATTACACATTTAAAAGTTGAACTAATAATTAGTTTTATAAAGAAATTTTATTCATTCAATTAAAATTTATAGCTAAGGTTATTTTTATCAATTTAAAAAATTCTATGCCCTTTTATGTCCAAAAATTATTTCCTAATTAGTCATTTTTATATATAGAATAGATATTTTTATCCATTATTTTAGTTATTTTAAATATTCTCAAAATTCAAAGATTGAACTAATAATTAGTTATATATATAATCATCCATTCAATTAAAATTTATAATTTAAGGTTATTATTATCAATTTAAATATTCTATATCCTTTTATGTCTAAAATTTTTTTTCTAATTAAACATTTTTAAATATAGTATAGATTTATACACTTATTTTAAGTAAAAGACTTTTATAGTTTTATAGATTTTAATAACTTTGTAGAGTTTATAAATTTATGAATTACTTTCAAAAAATTTATTGACATTATAATAGACTTTTATAAATATTATTAGACTTTCATTGATTTCTAATATCTTATATAACGTAATGAATCTATATTTCTCATGTAATAAAAATAAATGCTTAAAATAATAAATAAAACTAGGAGCTCTTAGTTCAATAATATTGTTCAACCCAAGTATCAAATTTATAAAAATAATATTTCAAAAAAAATCTAATGTTCATTATTATTTATGTGTTCAACATCGTTCCACTTATCAGCAGTTATAACAATCTTTCGTTTATTAGTAATATCTCTTTGTTGCTCTTGAGTCTCAATAACTAATTCAAAATAATCTTCTTAATTATTTATCACAGGAAAAGATAAAAAGTTTCACTAGTTCAAAAATATATTGTTAATCACAATCAAAAATAATAAAATTTAGGTTTAATTACTTATATCTTAATAAATTCACAAATTTATTGAAATCAACACTAAATCTTAATGAAATTACAAGAAAACCAATAATGGTGGTTCAAATACTTATATAATAACTTGTAGTAAAAAAAGTAGTTATCAAACAAAAGAAGAAAATTGTTTTTGTTAACAAATATTAGGCATACCAAAATTTTCCCACTTGGGATATAGTGTTGAAATAACCAAAACGTTCGTGTTAAATCACAGTTTATTAGATTGTTCTCACTTGAGATTATTTGGTATATTTATAATTTGGCATATCAAATTGTTTTCACTTGGATTTTTATAATTCATTATGAAACATAAGCTCTCATTCCATTTATCAAGAATGATAAAATAGTTTCAAACAACCATTTATAAGAAAAATCATGAAAAAACCTCAACAATAATGAATCTACAAGCTATTGAATAATGCAAAAATTGAAAAGGTACTAGATTATCTTATTCTTATTGCTCACCTTTCATCAATTGATGGCTCTTAGAACAAAAAAGTTTGGTGAAATTTTGAGGAATGAGAAAATTTTCTTTTAGATATTCTACTTATACGGTCGTTTAAAAAGTTACCTAAAGCATACAAAAGTTTATTGCTTTTAGAAGTTAATAACTTTTTGAATACCAGTTAACTTTTATAGATTTTATAAAAGTTGTAATTGAATACCTTAATTTTTATAGACTTTTTTAAATTCTTTAGAAGTCTTTATTGAATACTTCTCTACTTTCAAAAAGTCTTCAAAAGTCATTATTGAATACTTTCTAATTTTTAAAGTCCACAAAAGTTTTTAATTCTCCTAATTCAATGCACTCTTATCAATCATATAATGTAGCAAGATGTAATAGACTTAAATTACACAATTAGAGTAGCATATTCCCTCACAATTTCTTATTTAGATTTAAGAATCTAATTCAAATTTATCTTAAAAATTACTCAAATTCGACACAACTTTAAAAAATATCTAAACTGATTCAAATATGAAATTATCCAAAAAAATTTTGAGCCATATTTGACTCTAACTTGATTTGCAGGTCAAACTAAATTGATCCAAGTTTAATCTAATATGTGAATTTATTCGAATGATTTGATTTAAATTATTAAATATTTTAAATATATTTAAAAATTAAAATAATATTTTTTGATTTTCAATCAATCAAAATTATAAATAATTCAACTCAACTTGAAATATAAAAACTACCTAAATTTCTTTTTACACATTTCCATATTATCATTGTGCCACTCTCCTTTCTAATATAATGACCATATTTTTCATTCTTTATTTTTGAGACAACCATGATGTTTAGACACAAAACTATCTCATTTCATATTTCTTTCTACATCATTTCATATATATTAGCATAAGACATTCAATGTGTTTAATAATAAGATATATTGTTTCATACTCATCTTTATACTTAGTAACCTTATTCTATTAGATACTTATAATATCCATAATAGTTTTGGTCTTATACATTTCATATTTTATGACCATTGTTTTTTAAGAGTTTAACTTTACCCTTGAAAGCAAAATAAACATATATATAGAATCCAAATTCTAACATTTCATAATTATTTTATGATGTTTCAAAAATAATACCATAAAAAAGTTATATGTTTCATAGTGACATGCACTATTTCATAATTATCATTTACCTGAAATAGTACAATGTATGAGCATAACACATTTTCATAGCATTACTGTTTCATTTATTTATAATATGATGACTATCTTTTTGCCTTTTTTTGACACAGCCACAAGACATATAGATGTTAAATTATCTCATTTCATAGTTCTTTCTATACCATTTCATATATATTAGCATAAAAAAATTCATGTATTTTGTAAAAATATTCATTTTTTTACACTCATCTTTATACTTAGTGACCTAAGCTAATTTGGATGCTTCCCATATCCATATTAGCTACTACCCCATTCATTTCATATTTTATAACTATAGTTTTTTAATAGTTCAATTTGTCCCTTGAAAAAAAAATTAATAAATATATAGAATCCAAATTCGGCCGTTTCATAATCATTTCTATGATTTTTTCATATATAATAGCATAAAAATTTTACACGTTTCATAGTTACATCCACTGTTTCCATAGTATCATTGTACTCATATTTTTGCCTTTTTTATTTTTTGAGACAACTACAAGACATATAAACGCTAAATTATCTCATTGCATATTTCTTTCTCTACCGTTTCATATATATTAGCATAAAAAACTCAATGTGTTTCATAATAATATACATTTTTCATACTCATCTTTATACTTGGCACCTTCTTTGGTATACTTGCTAAATGTTTATTATGGGAGTGTTAGGTAGCCAATGCTATGTGTTTGTAATAGTTATTTGTCCAATTATGTTCATATCATGTGTTGTAACTCAGTTCTAAATAGTTTCATCCACACCAACATAAAACATGTAACAAGTATCATAAGCATGCTAATAATCTCATTGGCAATTAAATATGTTGTTACGCTACTGCAAATTAAGCTAACGATTGTTGTTAGGTCAAATAATGCATATATAGAAAATACAACATGACCAAATTTGTTTTAAGTTGATACGATTTTTTTGATAAAAAGAAACCTTATAAAGCCAAAACTTTGATTGGTTTCATAATTTAATGTGTAATTTTCAAAAACATGTAAAAAAAAAGTTTATGTTTTTTATAATCAAACAAATTATTTCATAATCTTATTTGAATGTCCACATTGATAGTTGTGCATTCACATGAAAATACCCAATATACACACTTTTTTACTGAGACAGTAGATTCATATTTAGTAAAATTATTAAATGAATGCACAGTATAATTTGTTGGAAAATATGACATATTTTTTTATTTTGTAGAAATTAATATTCTCATTATAAGGTGAGACCAAGAATTAGAAATTTGATTAGGTTAAATGATGCATATCAAGAAATATAGGATCAAATTTCCTTGAAACTTTAGGATTGAAGAAAACATTATAGAAAGGTAACTCCTAATGTTTTATAATACCTTCAGTAATATTTCAGAAATATTAGCATAATATTAGCATAAAAGATTAAAATGTTTCATAACCAATCAAATAATCATATCTAAATGGCCATATAAATATTTTTCTCATTTTACCGAGTAATGTACTTTTTACTGTAACTTTTTCTCAGATAGTTGATACATATGTTGTCATCACCCCACTTAGGCCATAACCAGCGCTAGGGAATAGGTAGGCTTAAGGTCTTTGAAACTCGTAGCAAACTTGTACCAATTTACTCTCAACTAATCTTTAATTAATAATTATTGGGACTTTCCAAGGACAATAAATAACATTACCATGATTTGCATGTATAATAAAGTTCATGACATACATCATCAATCAAGTATTGGAATGGATGGATTCAATCTCTACAATCCATGCTAATATGGAAAAAAAAAATAGACATAGTATTGAAATTCACACTATTAATTAGTATATAAGTCTTATTACTCTAAACTAAGAAGATTTAGAATTTAAATAGAATTGAAATAAATATTACATAATATGCCCACACGATGAGGGATTACAGGTCTACCGCACATAATCTATTGAATCAACTACCACCTGAAAAATTAATTAAGACTGTCAGTCTTGAGAGTGAGGTAATAATATATATTTATATAACCTACAAAGTGAGCATACATTCATACCTTAACATGAATCAGGCACGACAAATATACAAATATTGGAGGATGCATGTATGTGTGTGTGTGTATATATATACACCATTTATCAATTCAAATGAAAATGCTTTTTGAGTTCAAATAAATAATAATAAACATTTTATATGAAATATATATATTATTTATCAGTGAAGTCAAGCATATGGAATAAGGACAAGAACAAAACCTATACTCCAATACTAATAACTATTAGACTCTTTTAATCCAAATTGATTAACATCTAAATAGCAAGCTCGATCAAGGTCTTCAACCAGTTCACTTATTCCAATAATGTACCATCACCTAGAGAGCAAGTTCAACTAGGGTGCTCATAATCTCATCATCTTATAATATTTTAATATTATAAGCCTTGAGACCAAACTCAACCAAAGAACTATCATAACGTAATATTTAATATCATAAGCCCAAAGAGCAAGCTCCGCCTAGGCACTCATCATATCATAACATTTCAATATCCTAAGCCTAAAGAACAACCTCAACCAAGACACTATTATATCATAATATTTTAATATCATAAGCCCATAGAGCAAGTTTGACTGTGAAACTCATAATCTCATTATATCATAATATTTTAATATCCTAAGCCTAAAGAGCAAACTCGATCAACGCACTATCATGTCATAACATTATAATATCATAAGTCCATAGAGCAAGCTCAACCAAGGCACTTCGCAATCGTAATTATTTACATATGATCAAACTAATGTGCAGTCGGCCCTGATGCAACCCATCAGGTGGTATGTTTTTCTAAAGCTCTCACAATAACATCAATATCACAAATCATTACACACATTTATATATAATGCTACATCAATAATGATAAGCTAGAAAAGTCATTTCATATATGTAATGTTGATATTATAAACTAGCTAGTATGTTATAGAAACATATAATTTCATAGAAAATTGAAGATCGTGAAATACTTCTAAGTTTTCGATGGTGCAATATGGGTGACAAAAGAGTCTAAATAAAAAAATATAATTTATTAGAATCAATATAGAATATTATTCCTAACCTAACTTCTAAGATTATCATTTTCCTAAATCCCTTTTTTAATTTACATTGAAATTTCTAACGAAATTCAGCAGCTTCTCTCATAAAACTTGGATGTAACTCCCTCATAAAATGGATCAATTTCCTGTAAAAACATTTCTATAATATATTTCAACATTATTCAATTCAATCTAGGTCTCCAAACTTCTCATACATCCGACCAAACACATACATAATCCACTAATTAATAATCCTCAATTTTTTCAACATAATTCTTCACATAATTTCCAATAATCATAAAATAATAATTAACTTAATTAATAATTATATCAACACATTAATATAAAATTTCATGATGCTTTTGACTATATGTATATATGAAAAATAAATTATGATTAACTAAAAAAGAATATGTAGAAAATGATGAAAACATATATAAATAAAAAATGAAATATCTAAAAAAGAATTTCAAAAATAATTATTTATCTAAATTAAATAATAAAAACTAAAATAACTTAAATGAATTTTTTAAAATTATTTATTTGATATTTTATATATAAAATATAAATAAATTTTTAATAATAATTTCATAAATTTTTATACTATAATTCATGTGATCCTCGAGTTACCAGCCAGTTTAAAGGAAAAGTAAAAAAAGAATATCTAATTACAAAAATGAGAATAGAAATTGTTCTTAAATGTGGTGTATATTAGGGACTATAAAGAATAAAAAAATGTTTAAAATAAAGTTTTTAAAAAATATTTTTATTTTATATAAATTATTAGCAGTTGAAATTGAAAAATAATTTCAAAAAAAAGAGGATTCAAAGAGTAACTGATTGACATATGAATAATCTATTGATTGTTGTTTCTAATTTAGTTAAATATTTTTGTATAAACTGATGAATATCAATCAATTGTCATTTGTTGATAAATGATTAACACTCATCAACTATCTAAAACACTCATTGAAAAATATTTCTTGATTTCCAAATAAAATGAGTGTTAATTTATTTTGAACAATTATGGGTGTGGTTGTAGTTATTTTGATTATGGTAATATCAACCCTATTTAAAAAAGAAAAAGGAAAAAAGTTTTAGCAAATTATTCCATCTTCAATAAACTAAAGAAAAAGGAAAAAAGTCTTAGCAAATTATTCCATCTTCAATAAACTAACTTATGTTTCAATACAAAATCTTTTATAATTTTATCAACAAATTGTAAATAAATAATACTTCTATGAATTTAAGTTTTCAAATGACAAAATTAAATAAATGTGATTGATATTAAATCAGTATAGATTTGTTAAAAATTGACATTATACACAATTGTTATGCTTTAGTATTATTTTTATGAACATTTAATCAATTTAAATAAAAAATTTTAATTTATTTTTAAAAAAATGTTTAAGCTTCTAATTTGAAATTTATTCTTGAATTAATTGCTAAATTATATTAATCATTTTGTACGATGTTTGCGAGTATTAGAAAGTAATGCACTAAACATTTTATATATTAAATAATTTAATTAATTATATTGGTAGTTTATAATTATATGAGTAATATATATTTAGGCTCCAACGCTTAGGTTAGGCTCAACTTGGGCCCACTCATAAAAGTTCTAGAAATTCTGTTTAAACTCAACTTAATTCAGCTCAACTAAATTTTAATCTCAAGTTAATTGGGCTTAGTTATATGAATTTACTTTTTCACTTGGATTGATATTAGGCTACATCTTCAGAAAGATGTAAAGCCTCTGAGTCATTCTGAATTAAGCTCTTTCATGTGAATTTAGGTCTATCATTCTTTATCTTCTTTGTGTCTACTTTAATGTGTTCTAATCTTCTAACAGGCGCATCTACAAGCCTACAACTCATAATCTTCGTTCCCTTAACTTATCCGCTATTGGGCAACTCTAACTTTATCCCTAATACACTATTTACGGACTCTATGCATTCTAGTATGATCACACATTCATATGAGTATTCTCATCTCTGCCACATTAATCTTGAAAACTTGTCGCACTTTTATCGCCCAATATTCACTCTCATACATCATATTAGATCTTATTGCAGTGCAGTAAAATATTTTTTTTAGTTTATGTGAAATCTTGTGATTACACAACACACCCAATACATTTCTCCATTTTATTTATCCCGTTTTAAACTTATAGACAATATCTTTCTCTTAAGTCCCATCTTTCTACAAGATTAAGCCTAAGTATTTAAAATATGTGCTTTGAAATATAACTACTTCTAATCTCACTTATATATTCTCCCTATGACTACTACTCTTGCTAAACTTATAATGCATGTACTTCGTCTTAGTTCTATTAATTTTAAAACCCTTGACCTCTAATGTACTTCTCTAGAGCTCTAATTTCATATTTACTCATGCATGAGTTTCATCTATTAGTATTATGTCATCTACAAATATCATACACCAATGAATGTCCTCTTATATATCTTTTTATCTATTCATTCATGGCTAATGTGAAAAGATAAATGACTTAATATCGACCATTGATGTAGTCCAATTGTGGTAAGAAAATCTCTCATATCTCCTTTACTATATGTATGATAGTGGCGACCCTATCATAAATGTCCTTTATCACTTGAATGTATCTAACTAACACATTCTTGTGCTATAAAACCCATCATAACACTTTTTGTGACACTCTACTATAGGCCTTTTCTAAATCGATGAACAACATATGCAAATCTTTCTTTATCTCTTTATAGCTTTCCATTAAGCTTCTGTTAAAAAAGATTCCTTCCATGGTTGATAGACTTAGCATAAACCCCAACTATTTGGCTGAGATAGATCTACAATATCGAATGTGATGTTTTACCACTCTCTCCCACAACTTTATGACATAGCTCATGAGATTTATCTCTCCATAGTTAGAGTAGTTTTGAATGTCTCCTTTATTGGTTTTTGTTGTGCTCGCTTTTAAAAGTTACTAAAGGAGATTCCCTTTTGACAGATAGGTATTAACTAATTTTAGGTCATAAGCCATGGCAAAGTCCAAAATGCATTTTCCCTCCTTATTTCTTCTTCCAAAGCCACAACCTCCATGTACTTCTTAAAAACTACTTTTATCTCTACCTACATGTCCCTTTGAGTCTCTACCAATGAAGATACTCTCTTCATTTGGTATGTTTAGCATGACATCATTCATGTCTTCCCAAAATCTTTATTTGCTCTCATTATCTAAACCAACTTATGGTAAATATGTACTAATCACATTAATCACCTTACCTTTTAACACTAACTTAGCTAAAATGATCTTATCTCTCACTCTCCTTACTGAAACAATATCATCCCTTAATTAACTATCCATAATAATATCCATGCCATTTTTGTTTCTCTCTTTCCCTATTACCATAACTTATACCCTTTTCTGAATTCACTATTATTCCCTCCTATCTATTTAGTCTCTTGAATGCATGCAATATTCACCTTCCCCCTCTCCATAATATCCACTAGCTCCATTAACGTACTTGTTAAGGACCTTATATTCCATGTACCCAGCCTATTTCTAGTCTCTACTCATCTTCGTCTTTGCCTCCTCCTATATTGGTGATGACTTATTTTGATATCTATGTTACCTGTACTACTGTTACTACTACTACTACTACTACTACTACTACTACTACTACTACTACTACTGTTGTTGTTGCTGCTGCTACTATTGCTACTATGACTACTATCACTACTACTATCACTATTATGAGCTAGCTTCTTTACCCACACTCGCCCATGATGTAGGAACCCTAACATATTTAACACCTCATCTGAAAGCCGACATGACGCGTCACTTTCAAGGAACACTCTACATCCTTGCTTATTTCTCATTACACTCAGGCTCGGATGTAACGCATCGCAAGTATGGAATGCCCAAACATTTATCTCAATGTTTGTCAAATCCATATTTAGATTTTGACATAATTTACGTTAATTGTCAGCCTATCACAACCCTCCTCCTTTTTCCGGGCTTGAGACCACCTAGATATGATGTTTCATGCTTAGGTATAGTTAAAATTTAAAGAACTGCACTAGGAAGGGGTTGAACGTTTGACCTTTTACTTAGGAAACATATGCTCTATCCACTGAGCTATAGAAATTTGCAACATCTAATTTTCTCTTCATTCTCTCTTTCTTTTTACAATCTTTTGTTATTTAAAATTTTCTTGTCACAACCCCATTCTTTTTTTCACCCTTTTAATTTTTTCAACCTTTTTTCCCTAATCATAAAAAGTTTTTATAATCCTTTTTCAATTGCACAACCCTTTTTTACTTTGAAATCATAAAATCTCATTTAGATTAAAAGATTAAAATTTATAAATTTTGAAATTTATGAAATTAAGATATCTAGATTTTAATAAATTTTTTATTTCATAAATTTTAAAATTGTAACTTGTTTGTTATGCTTATAAAATTTATAGAATTTAAATGCAATTTTAGAATTTTTAAAAATTGAATAAAATTTCTCTTAAAATGAGAAATTTGACAAAAATTCACATTTCAGTATATTATGAATTTCATATATAAAAGTAAATTTTATATGCATAATAGACTAGTTATAATTTTAAAATTTATGAAATAAAAATTTATTAAAAATTTTGATTTCTTAATTTCATAAATCTTAAAATTTATAAATTTTAATCTTTCAATTTAAATGAGATATTAAGATTTCAAAGTGAAAAGAAGTTGTGTAATTGAAAAAATTATAAAAATTTTTTATGATTAAAAAAGAGATTGTTAAAATTAAAAGGATAAAAAAAAAAGATTGTGAAAAGAAACTTTTAAATAATTAGAGATCGTAAAAAGAAAATGGGAGTGGTAAATAAAATTTCGAAAGGTTCAGCCCGAACCTGGCCTCGTGCCTTGGCACGAGCCAAACAACGCCATCGTTGTTTCGTAACTGACTTCACTAAAAATCATTTGGACTTTCCTCCTTTTGTTCAATCAAATAAAATCATTTAAAGCGCTTCTTTCTCTCCGTTTCCAATCACAGCAATTACTCAAAAATCTCTGAAAAACCAAATTAAATTTAATTAATTAATAATTGATTTCGAAATTAACCACAAAAAACCTAATCACATCGTTATCTCATCTGGTAATTTTAATATTTATATTTTTCCTTAATTTTTAATGGTGATTTTATTTTTTCTTAATTTTTAATGGTGATTTTATCTGATTCTGGTGTTCGCTCATTATGTTTGTTTTCTGTAATTAGAAAAATTTCGTAATTATTTCTGTTGAGTTGTTGTGGTGAGTTTGGATTATACTGTCAATCAGAGCCTCGGGGCATGTATTTATATGATTTTGTTTGTTATTTTGTTAGGGTTTTTTGTTGAATTGGATCCGTTTGAAGATTTTTTAGTGTGCTACGCTCTTGATGGGTGCACCTAAACAGAAATGGACAGCAGAAGAAGAAGCAGCGCTAAAAGCTGGAGTTATTAAGCACGGCGCCGGGAAATGGCGCACAATACTTAAAGATCCTGAATTCAGCCGTGTTTTGTATTCACGTTCTAATGTAGATCTCAAGGTATATTTGATTGAATTCATTAAGTTTGACATGTAATTAATTTGACAGAGTGGTGGAATTTGAATTGGAAATGGAGTAATTAATTTGTTTGGTTTGTTTTTGTATGTGGGGGGTAGGATAAATGGAGAAATATGAGTGTGATGGCGAACGGGTGGGGTTCTCGGGAGAAGTCGAAGATAACTGTTAAAAGAGTGCCACATATTCCTATCCGTATCCCTAAACAGGAAGAGAGTCCTGTGCATCCCAATGCTGTTTCTGTTGCTCAAAGTGATGAAGATATTTGGGATGATAAGTATGTTGTGGTTTCCAATTCTATGCTAACTACTTCTGCCAAGAGATCTACTGTGAGGTTAGGCAAATTTTCTTTTTGATTCATTTTGCTTGTTTAATGTGGTTGAAGTGACGCTTGCATTGCCTCACTGGTATTGGTATGACTTGTTGATGCATTGTTTTGATACAGAATCTGATCAGTGTTGAAAGTGCTCAATCTTTGATAATGCTGGCGGTACTCCTGCACTAAAATTCTTGGCATTATATATTGAACAATTTAGTTGAGTTTGTGTCCTCTTAATGATATTACAGCGTAAATATTTAACACATTTATGAATAATGCTGATGTATTTTGAGAAGCTTGGGAATATTTCTTTTCACAGTGTTTGAATATGTACATGGGGTTGAAAGTTTAACCTTTGTATGCAGGAGATTTTGTCCAAGGAACTTCCTCATCAAGACATGGAAGAATAGACCAATATCATCAATTAAAACCAATCTGGAGTTCTATGACTACCTTTTTGTGACTCTTAATTTTTTTAATGAATGGTGAAGAGCTAACAAGATTCCTCAATTGCAAATGTTAATGTATATTGTAGGGTAGAAATTGAAATAATTGACCATTGAATCATTAATACAAATGAGGATGCAGCCTTATGACATGTTATTACTCGATTAGGCGGCACCACTGCATTGTTTTCTTTAATGTATGATATCAGATTAAAATGTGTTGGTAATCCTACAACAATTGTATGCTATTCATACAAAATGGTTAATGTCCACATGAAATATTGAGGATTCTCTTGTGCAATAAAAATAATTCATAGTTGCCAATAGGGTGGTTGAAAGAAGTGGACATTTTTTTTTTTGCTCTTCATTTATTTCACTTTTAATGTTCATTTACTACCTATTGGTTCTGTACCTACTATCACATTTTTTAACTTGCATATGAAAACCAAGATTTGTTTCTGTTAGAGTTTTATTAGAACTGGCCATGAGTCTGAATTGTTATATTGTGTACTGTATAGAACCTTGATTTTTTTTTTTTTATGGTCATACAGTGAGGTCGGTTATGATGAAATATATTTTCTATTTGTGTTTTACACATCTGTTTTTTTTGTCCTTTTTTTGTTGTAGGCTGGATAATCTTATCATGGAGGCTATAATGACCTTGAATGAGCCTGGTGGTTCTAATAAGACAACTATTGCTGCATACATAGAGGTGCTCTTCTATGTATAAATGATGTATATATCTAATTATCTCCTTTTCTCTCAGCCCAAGATGTTATGGATAAGTGGCATGGGACTTTAATAATTCATAATTTTAAGATCTAACACTATAAAAATCACATTTTGAGGAATTTGTCATGGTAAGTTTGACAAGCGTCCATATAACCTGTACTAATGATCCAAACTATCAATGTTAGCCGTTTATGATTAACTAAGCTTTCCTTCTGGAGGTTATTGTAGTTTTTTAGTTCTCAGACATGCAATTGAGTATTTCAAGTTGATTCAAATTTGGGTGAGATTTGTGATTAGAGGATTTTCAGGACATCTTTTCTGTTTCTTTTTATGATGTCTGATGTAAAACAAAGTTGGTGGTTAGAAATGAACTACTTTCAGGATAATTCTGCAAAATCAAGTCCCTCTTTATCACTTCTTCTTTCTCTTGGTTTCTGATTTATATTATCCTTTGAGAAATTTAGTAGCTGCTTTTTAATGATAAGAGATGTTTACACTAGATTGCTTAACATAAATCCTAATTACCTTTGTAGTTTAAGTTAGTTGCATGTCATGACTAATACTACAATGAACTGTTGCATCCTGGTGAAGATACAATATTGTTTGAGACTAGCAGATGATGCATGGATGTTTGTGTCAGAACTTGTAACCAGCAAAACCAGTGCATTGCATGTGTTGGATTAAAGGAACAAGAACAGAAAAAGGTCTTTAGAAGGTTGTTGTCTTGTTGTTGTAATTCTGTTTGAGCAATAGATGTTTACCTCAGAACAAGAACATGGAAGTCTTCTCAACTTGGGATATCATCGATTTGAACCATTTATTGTACGTTCTGTTGCTTGGCTTTGCTAAAATGATTTACAAAGTAAAACGTTCTTGTTTTGGTAAAGAAGGTTGTAGGTATTACCTATAATGTTCTTTAATAACACTTTATTTGGATAACTAATTGTACTTTGACAATTGAACATCGAATAACTGTTTCCTTTGTGCAGCAAACTTTGCTGTCAGTTTACAGCTTTTGCTAGTGTTGCTGCATGCTCTACTTGAAAATATTCATGTATTTTATTCATCTGTGCTTTATGAACTTACCTTGTTTTATTGGCTAATAGTGTCAATTTATTATGTAGGAACAATATTGGCCGCCTCATGATTTTAAGAGCATATTATCAGCAAAATTGAAGTATTTGACATCAAATGACAAGCTGATTAAGGTAATTATGCTTGGTATTTTTGTGCGATAGTAATCAATTGAGCTATGCTGATAGTATCGTTGTGTAATGCTATAAATCTAATGGCAGCTGAAGCAATGATTTTTAGATTATTTTATTTAACTTTTTCAGTAGTAAATTATTATTTATTATTTTTCTGTTCTGAGTGTGGAAGTGGAACATTGAAAGATGCATTCAGTGACATAGAGTGTGTCAGTCTGTCATTATAAATAAGTGGGTTCTATCTATATGATCAAATTTATTGATACGTAGTTATTCGGTCACTAGAATGTCAAAAGGTTCACTTAGTGACATTAATTATGTCCTTCTGTCATTATAAATAATTGGGGTTTACGTATCTATGGTAAAATTTGTTGATAAATAGTTTGGTGTATTGAAAGAAGTTAGAGGCTTTCATTAGTTGTAACCTTTTAGGTCATAGTTTAACACTCTCTTGATGCGTTCATGAGTTTGGGATTAATTTTTTGTTCTCTTCTTGTTCTTAATTATATGACCATTTCCCATTGTAATGTGTACCCTAGCATTAAACAAACTTGAGGTGATGGAAAATTGAAACCAACCTGGAGTGGTTTAAACCTGTTGTGACCCTAAGTAGCTAAATGGAGCCGTTTTAGATGCTTTTTTGCTGATAATTGTAAAAGTACAAATAGAAGAGATTACCTTGTACTTGGTTATAAATGATTAACGACAGAATTTAATCCTCTTCTATTTACTCTTCCTATGTCTCTTGATTTGTCTCCATCTACCTCTTTCTCCTTCCTTTCTATTTTTCCTCCTCTTTTTCATTTTCTTTTCCCCCAAACACTAGTTAAATTTGCGGGATACAGAAAATGATATCAAAGTAGTACTATGTCAGGTCCTCAACGGCTATTTTTCTTTATTTTTCTAGCAATCGATACTGGGGTTTGATATCTACCTCTTTTTCTTCTTCCTCTCTTCAACTCTGTGTTCTAAAATCTAATTTCAATTGCAAATGGAATTGGAGAAATTGATGGCAGTAAATCCTAAAGTTTTGATTCAAAATCTATTGAAATTTCTCCACCAAAATTTACACAATATGATAGAATTCATTAGTGAAGGATTCAAGTCCAATGTTTTAAGAAAAATTATGAACACTGAGTGGGATTGTGGCAGAATACGATGTTCATGATGGTTGATGGGAGTTGGGATTCTTCTTTGATGGAACAAGTTGAACAACTTATAAATTCAGTGAAAAGATTTGTAAACTTTGTGAAAGAATTTTAACAATCTTCTATGGCCAATCAAGGTGACAATTAAACTGAGAAGCAACAAGTCTTGAAATCTCCAGAGCCAATTCGAGAAATTAAGATGCTAGAAAAAGCTTCTATCACCGATTTTGTTTGTAGGAAAATTGTTGATTGAGGACGAGCAGTAATCACTGTCTTAAGCTAGGAGAACATTAATTGGACTTTCTGCAAATCTTGCAACAGTGAGATACATTCAATCTAGGCTTTGGAACTTATTCAATATCCTCACTTCAATATGGAATTTGATCTTTCTTAGCTCTAAAATTGTCAAGGTTTCTGATTTTGTCCAAATGGGTTCTAAACATGCAATTGTCGTTACTGTTTGGAGTATTATTCCTAATGAAAAAAGGATGACTTGAGCCTAGGAATTACTAGATTTCCTCAATATTATGGGAATCAACAATTGAAAGTAGAAGCATGTGTATTTGGCCTACTTAAAGAAGATGGACTTGAGATCTGGAGAAAACAGAGGAAAAATTACATTATCTATCATTTGGGTTCATGTTTTAAGGTATTTGTGAAAATTCCGTAGCACCCAAGGATATGTTGGATGAAAGTTCATGCAAATACTCCTTTGATGGAAGCATAATTGATACTGAATTTCTCATGATGTTAAATGAATGCAAAAAGTTCAGGGCAAAATCTCATTGATTGTTTTGAAGGAACAATAATTTGAAAAATGGAGAAGGAATAGGAAAAAAATTGAATTTCTAAAATGAAATTGAAATTCACTAAAAGATGTTTGTTGAATATGATGATAAAGGGTGAGGGCTACTTCACTCTCTGTTTCATATGACCTTTGATTTAGATTGTGCCAGGCATTCCATCTTTTTCATCCAAGGCTGTAATTGGGATTATTACTTGAATTACAAAGTTGTGCAGATAGCAATGTTGATGACTATAGAGCTGATTCTGTATGGATAATGGGTTAGATTCACTCGACTTTCTTAGGTTGGACAATCTGAATGAAGTTTCTATAGTAAGGTCTTCCACTCGTGCAATGATCATGCTTAGGACAGAGAAAACTTTACCAGCTCAATTTTCTCATTCTTGAGGACAAGGAGGGGGTGTAACGACCCTCAGTTTCTAAACGGAGTTGTTGTTAGGTGCTTTGATTAGGCAGTTTGCTGATAATGGATTGGAGTATAAATAGGAGATATTAATATAAATGTTAATAAAATAATTTACTACTACACGTATTTTCTTTTCTTATCTCTCTCGATCTGTCTCTATCTACCTTTTTCTCCCAAACACCTGTTGAATCTGTGGGATACAATAGCACCCCCTAAAGTTAATTGCTTTGTCACATTGAATAGCATATTCTTTTGAAATCACATAGCTTATTAATACTATTATTTATCAACTTTAATTTAGCTTAGAGGAGATCACTCAGTTGTGGTCTCCAAAAGCAGGGTCTGCCATTATATTTTCTGCACAAGTGGTTGTTATAATATGTGAAAGATGATCTGGCCTCGATTCAAATCTTGGATTTTTTTTTTTTTTTTTTAAGTTTTTTTCTTTTACTGGAATAAATGGCTGTTTTTCCATGTTAAACTCATACGACTATGGATAAATGGCTGTTTTTCCATGTTAAACTCATACGACTATGGATATGGTTGGTATGGTCTGTACATTCTTGATGATATGTGGATCTTAAATGGTAATTACTTCTACAGTTTCTACATAAATCTAGTTTATGTCTTGGTTTGTCTCGTTAGTAGTGGTTGACTATTTTGGAGTTGGATCCTAATTCCAGTTCTTGCAGGTTAAACGCAGGTATAGAATTGCTCCTCCAGCACTTGCTGACAGCAGGAATTCTTCCATGTCATTCTTGGATGGAAGACGCAGGATATTTCCAAAAATTGAGAGTTATAATATCAACATGCTTACAAGAGAACAGATTGATTTGGAGCTTTCCAAGATGAGAACTATGACTGCAGAAGAGGCTGCGGCAACAGCTGCTCGAGCAGTTGCAGAGGCAGAAGCTGCTATAGCAGAAGCTGAAGAGGCTGAAAGAGAGGCAGAGGCAGCAGAGGCTGATGCAGAAGCAGCACAAGCATTAAAAGAAGCAGCTTTGAAGACTCTGGGAGGA
>CATIWR010028223.1:0-22029 GCA_949677035.1 Omphalea diandra
ATTCAAAGATCAAAATAAGATAAACTCTCAAATCCAAATTAGACCTCTAAAAAACTTGTTTTTAGCAACCTGAATTATAAAGATTCAAGAGGTGTTAATCTCAACCTTAAATTAACTAAGTAATTTAAGACCTAGATTAAATGAATTTGTGAAATTATTAAGAACTCACTTAACAATCTCACCAAGTCCTATAAAGAACTCAAGAAGAGAATTAACTCTCACAAGCAATTTTGATAAAAGAAATATTCTTCAATTTTTCATTGATTTGGCTGAATAAGAAGGGCTATTTATAGCCCTTTATAGCCCTTACAAAACTTCTAGAAACCTTAAGAATTACTTCTTTAATAGTCTTTGAAATATATCTAATCTATTTAGGAAAAAGGATACTCCTGAGCTAAATAGGAAATAACTAAAAGATACATCTTCCTAATTATAAAAGAAGTTTCTTATATAAGTAAATACAAAGCTCCTAATTAGTTTTAAGAGAGGAATTCAACTAATGAGGAAGTTTCCTCATACTGGGGTCATGGGCCTTTCACATGTTGGGCTCCAATGGATCAAGTTAAAGGCTTCCTTTGAAGAGTCCATATTGTCATCTCCAAACAATTGGGCTTCTTGCTTCTTTTGTTTTTCTTGGGTTAGTCCAATGGTTATTCCTTTTTGTATGAATAACCCAATTGCTTCTTTAAACCTTTTGAGCCTTCGCTTTGTGATTGGGTCATGAAGTTGAAGCGGATCTTTGGGCTGGCTTTGATATTTGCATCATATCTCAATTTGTATTGTCGATCCTTTTTTCGTTAATAAATGCTTTAGATCTTTTGTTGACTTGGTAACCTTTGAGGAATAGTCTTGGGAAATTTTGAGAGGCTCTATGGTAATTGTATGAGTTGCCTCTTTTAAGACATTTGTGTAACTTTCTATCACAACTTTCAGGTCTCTTCTAATTGTGGCAACACCATTTTCAATTGGAATCTTCATGGTTAGATATTGAATGGTGGTAAGAACATGCCTTTCTAGAAACATTATAATGATGATTTCTAGAAAATTTAGATTCACCACAATGCCATTCCAAGAATATACCAAGGGTTATGTGTCAAATGTAAGTAGGTTGTGCTTAAGATGGATTTTCTTAATTTTCTCAATATTGTCTTTCAAGCAATATTAAGTTATTCTTACTGATATTATGCCTACTTTTGTGATCATAAAATCCAATGAATAATCTTTCAACATCTCTAGAAGTCAAGCTTATTTTCATAGTCTCAATCTTCTAGTTTAATATGTTAAGACTAACCATAGACTTCCTCTTTCACACCTATATGGCCAACATACATACGAGTTCAATGAAGCTCGAACTATTAAATCAAGACACCCTTCACAAATTGAAGCAAAATCTGTTCATATAATCATAAAACAAGTATTAGAATTTCACCTTAATCTCTAGAATTAAAGAATTAGTTCAACATAAGAAGAGAAAAAAGTACAAGACAAGAAAGAATTCATCAATTTGAGTAAAACAATTTTTCTAAAGAAAAAGTCTTGTTAAACAAAATCAATATGAGGAAGCCCTTCAATCTTTCCAAAATCTTCTTCAAATTTTGATGAAGAGGTTATAATCACTTTTTTCTCTCAAACCTACTCTTTTTTCACCCCGGCATCTTTGTTTGAATATGCCATGTTTTTCTTTTTAAAAAGTGAATTGAAAAAATCTTTAAAATCCATATTTAAAGCCTTGCATGGCCCATGTTATCGCCCAGGTCGCAACCCGTGCATCATCTGTTAAATATGAATTTGCTATTAGTGACTGGTCAACACGCAATATGTATCATAGACCATGCAACACTGTGACAAATTACAATTTTAGCTATTTTTTAAGAAAGGACTATGCAAGCACAAAAGAAATAGAAAATTAACTAATTTCAAAAAAATAAAAATAAGAAAATTCATAAGTTATAACCTAAAATATGTGCTAAAATTATTCCTATCAAATTCTCCAAACTTGAAGTTTTGCTTGTCCTCAAGCAAAGAAAAAAATAATAAGAAAGTTGCTCAAATCACATATTTGAATCCTTGAATTTAGAAAGCTCCACAATTAGCTCATAAGAAAGTTTATAACCATTGAAGTTCACCCTTAAATTTTGCAAGTAATTCCCAAGTATAAATTAACTAAGAAACATGGAAGACCAAAATACACTTTTTTTTCTTACTTTGATGTGATTGAGAATCAAATGTAGCGCATGTTGGATTTGTCAAACCTCTTCCTAAATAATGTATGAATAATTTCATAGGCAATAACGCACAATCAATCTCCGCTAATGTAATTACACACTTTCTCAAGGATCAAAAGGTCTTTATTGACATGCAACATGGCTAGAGGAAAAATAGCTTGGCAAGGAAAAGGATAAAAAAGTATGAACAAGAAAACTCCAAGATTGGAAATAGCCAAATGACATTAAAATTTTCCATACATTATAAAAATTTATCCACCTATTTAATCACATCCTTCTTTTATTCTCTAATAACAACCACCCAAAGAATCAACATTCATCATAAATCACAAGTGCAATTTGTTAATATAATGCATCTCACATAAATTTGTGTACTTTAAACAATTAAAGCATTTGAGCTCGAAAGAACTTCACAATTCTCAACTTTTCCTTTTGTCTATTTTTTATTATTTATTATTTCTTATTTTTCAACTAACCCAAATAACCAACAAATTATAAAGATGCAAGTATTATATGTCTCTGATTTTTCTTCCCGTATATCAAGGACTTGCAAATTCACTCACATACGCATATAAGGACATTTCACTTTCTCAAAATACATAATGGAAATTCTTGTGCCACTTAAAATATTTCAATCCTAAAATTCTCTTGGTGGGTAGTCCATGATAATAGGTTATATGGTGATAAGGTTAAAGGTGCCAAGAAAAAGGTTTATATACTCAAAAAGAGTGTAAGGGATCAAGATAATATAGGTATGGGGCCAACACAAGAAATGCCTAAATAATTTCATTGATCAAGTTTGAATTGATATTTTACCTCAAAAGATTCTATGTATGTCTTATTCTAGAATTAATGGAAAAGCTTTAAGATACTAACATGCTTATGCTTGAAATTAAACAAGTAATCAACTCCTCGACGTAATGATTCAATCAATCTAAACAATAAATTACTTACATCATTTATCAAAGTTATCCCATTGTCTAAACATCCCAACAATCTAATCATGCATCGTTCCATTATGAACAATCAAAAATTCAAAAATTTACAAATTATTACTTGGTCAACACTTAAGTAAATTCTTCTTCATTTTTAGAGCAAATAATTACCGAAAAAGTAAATTAACCATTAAAATCTGCAAACCAACTAATTATAATTTCCCTTTTATGTTTAAAATGAAACCCAATCCAAAAATAAAGATTGAAAGAATAAAGCAAATTCTCAAATTCACATAAACAATCAAAGAATGAAAGAATTAATTTCTAAGAATTAATTTCTATCCTCCTCCCCCAAACTTGAATTGAACATTGTCCTCAATATTTGAAAATAAAAAAAAAATTCAAATGCAAGAAGCAGAAGAAAATTACTCCCATTTTCATTAGACTTGGGTACATTAGGCGCTAAATCAAATTTCCATAACTATCCAATTCTCAAAATCCATTTTCGTGTTTCAACTATCCTTCACTAGTAAAGTCATACTGAAATCAATGCATAATAGAAAAGGAAAAAATAATAACAGTAAATTTTAAAAAAAAAACAAAAACTAATAAAGGTGCATGGGTCAAAGCATGGACCCTGCCATAAGCTATGCACCTGGAATAAAATCAAATAGCATGCATGCAGTAATAAAACAATCATTAAAATTTTAATATTATACCAATCTCAATAAAGCCACCTATTAAGATTAAGACAAATCTCAACAATCATAAACACATATCCACCATAAATATTCTCATGCACCTAAAAACACATAATCTTTAAATAAATAACATAATTTGAACATTAAAATTCCTATTTTCACACACTAAAAATCTCAATTGGCCAACTGCCATAGTGCCTTAAGCTGCAAATCAAATTCACGTAGTTTTCGCAACCATAATGCATTCACAATTTCATTACCACATTGACCAAAAGCTTTCTAATCCAAAAATTTCACATAATGCAAATGAACACATCCATCTAATTAACTAATACCCCAATATAAGCAAACTTTAACTGCTATTAGTATCTAAAAGTAAAATAACCCTATAACAAATTAAATCACAAAATATCCATAATAATAGTACCACATAATTGTTCCTATAACATGCACACCAAATAAAGTACCTCCCTAACCAATTATGACAAAGTTAAAATTGTTCAAAAATTAAAATAAATAAAAGAAAGAGAAAATTAAATTGTAGCAAATTTTAATTCACTGTTCTACTACTAGTTTATTTGGCTGAAATCCCATATATGCGAAGAAGGCAGTCATTTTATCTTGCATTTGTTGCAATTTATTGTCCAACTATTCAAAATGTTCCATAATTTGCAAATTAGTTGTAATTGAAACTGCAGTAGATGTTTGGACTTCTTCTTATGATTCCTCCTCTGTAACTTACACTACTAACATGTATGAACTTCACATCTTCTTACAAAGCTAGATTTGTACTAGGTATTAGTAGTCCAGGTATTCCATTGTAGCAATGGGTTCTAAATCGATAGCTTAGCTACTACTTAAGTTGTTACAACATCCAAACTTGAGAGTATGGCCTTTTGCCCTACACCATGCATCAAAGGAAAGATAGATCATTTTTCGTAATAAGTCCAATAGTCTCACCTCTCATGAAAATAATGTATGCTAGCTATCAATGAACATATTATAATGCTAAGTTTCAAATCTCATGAGATTTGGAGTAGCCTATCGTGAACATCTAGTCTTTATCTGCATTCTATTTCTAAAATGTTTATTCATTATATTATGGTAGAGATGTAATATGCCCTTTTATTGGAGAAGCTGAATAAATTATTCAACATATCCATTGGCACCATTTGAATGGTGTTATAAAGACACACAACGAAGGTTGAAGGCCTATTAAAATCTTTTGTTTGGCTAGGTGTAAAGGTAACCAAGAATTCTAAGGTGATTCCAGCATAAGTGGGTAGTTAGAGGTTGGCAAATCGATCCAACCCATCATTTGCCAACAGCCTACTTACCTCTTTTTTTAAACCTAGGGTTTAAAGTGTGGTCTTGTAGAAGAACTTGTTCGCCTTGAATTCCTAATTTTAAGAGTTTGGAATCTAGGGTTTTATCATTAAACTCGAGGTTCGGTATGAATGTGGTTGTGGCTAGTAGTAGGGGTGGCAATGAATCACTATCTAATGAAAAAGATGAGAGGGAGATTTGGATTGTATAAGAGCATTTTAAAGAGGAGGAGCCAGTTGATCATCTGGTCAGCTTCCTTTTCACTGTCATTTTGGTCACAGTCATGGTAGATCTTAGGTGGTTTTAGTAGAGAAAGAAAATGGTTAGATTCAAAATGAGGGGGATGATGATGTTGCATGGTGTTAAGGTTTTAAGTACGCTAGGGTTAGGATGAAAATGATGGTCTATAAGAGGGGAAGGCATCTGACGTTAGTATGGATCGCATCATAGCACATGCAACTTGATTCTATTTTAATTCAACAAAGTTAATGATCCATCATCCTCTAATGGTTATGCAGACCTATCACTAAACTAGTGTATAACCCATGCAACTTTGTCTATAATTGAAATTCTATCTTTTCCTCTATTTTTAGTCATCTATATTAGTGTACCCTTCACCATTACATCTAATACAATTGCCCTATGAACATTGCTCCCAAAATATATAATTAACCAAAATTAATTGAATTATTCAAATTATACATTAAAACATCATTCTAACTAAGCATTAAACTAGCAAAACTACTAAAATTCTAAGAATTCAAACTTTATATTGACTAAAAACTAAAAACAAATTACATGCATAACTTAAAATAAACAAGGTAAAATGACTAAAATAAATTAAACCATTACGATACCTCCTAACAAGTGTTTGTTTATAGTCAATAGCTTGACTTTTTGCATAATTTTCAGTTTGAATGAGAGTTTAGGAGAAGAATTTCTCCATTTTGCAAAGCATCTCCATAGTAATAAGGCTTTAAAAGTTATCCATTCACTTTCAACGTGTTAGCTCCTTCTCCTTGTAATTTCACAACTCCATAAGGAAAGACTTGCACCACTTTGAGTTGTCCATTGGCCCCCTACAAAGGGGATTGAATGGGGCAATGATAAGTAATTAAAAATAAAAACTAATTGCAAACATAAATGAAGAATCAAGACATGAGATTTATAAAGGTTCAACATAACTAGGCTACGTTCTATCCTCTAGTATTCCTACTAGAGCTTTCACTATTAAGATATCTTAAGGTGTTACTAACCACCTTTACAACAATAGTTTTTGGGCACAACCAAGCCATTACAAGTAGACTTATGGGTGCTACTAAAACTTTATGCCAAAGTAGTTTTCAAGTATTACCTTAAACCTTTCACAAAGTATAGTTTTTAAGATCTCCTAACCAAAGGCTTCCTTAAACAAAATACAACTTTAAAGATGAGCATAACTCTTTCACTCAAGCAATAAAACACTTTAAAGTACACTCACAAAGTATGTTTGATCTAGTTGAGAGTATAGAGAGAATATTTAGTTAGCTTGTTCTACAAACTCTATTTTGAATATAACACTTGCAAGCTTTAAACAATAAACTTCTTTTAATTGCTATATCATTTATAACTTTCATAATAGAATAATCACTTAATGGAATAGTTCTCTTCTTATTTCTATTAAGAATGAGTTCTTTTATAGGTTGAAACAAAGAATTAGCAGTAAGAAAGAAAGTCGTTGCTTTATATTACATATATAGACACTTAACGCCTACTGGGAATTCCCCACGCTTGTTGTTGAGTCATCAACCATCATTGATTTCATGAAAATGGGTGGTTGTCAAGCAAAATACAATTTTAACGATCATTAGTACTAACAAAACACCCATTGGGACTTGCTGTTAGAGAGAAGTTTATCTTAATGCTCCTCCTTTGACTTTCTCTTTTATTATTGAAATAACTTTGATGGTTGTTGGATATTATTAATGCATGTTGGAATTCAGTATCAACCCCTATTAAAATATAAATAATGCTTGTTGTAGATTTTAAGGAAAGTGTGAACTTGATGCTCTATTTTCCAAGATCTTCAATAGTACTTTAACGGTTATTAGTGAACTTTCAATACCTGTTGAATATCCTTAATGCGTATTGTGTTACTGAAAGTGACTTATTGAAGCGTCCAAAAACTTTAACTTAATTTAGGGAGGTTTTCCAATGCCCATTAGTAAGATCCAACACCTATTTTGAGATCTTGAGAGTTTTGCTTATTGTGAATGCTAAAGGGAGAAAGTTATGAATGCTTAGAGAAAATGTGACCCTAAGTCATTAGACTCACTCCTCTATTTTAAATGATGTGTTTTGAATGATAAAAAACTATAATGAAACCAAGAGAATTTCTAATATTTGTATTTTAGTGTTTTTGTTTAAGTGATATAGCCTGGTCCTTTCAACTGGACATTCCCAACAAGTGTTGGATCATTCAAAGGGCATTGAAAGATGAATAATGGATGTTGATTGGTTCCTATAAATAGCCAAAGTCTTTTAGACCTCACAACGAGTGTTGTCCCATTGCAACGGGCGTTAGAAAAGTGTTTTAGTTTGAGCTATGCACTCTGGACCTCGCAACGAGTATTGTAGTTTCACAATGAGCACTAATCTGGTCAATAACAAGCATTGCATTTTCATAACAAGTATTGAAAAAGTGTCCAAGCTTGAGCTAAAGCTTCTAAAACTTGAACCGATCATTGGGCCTTCTCAACAAATGTAGAAGGAGATTCTAATAGGCATTATGAATTCCTCAATGGGCATAAAAAGCAACTGTACAAAGTTTGAAAAACAAAGCACCAAGTTTATGCATTCAGGAAAATCCATAATAAGCATTGGTCACGAGCCAATAGGCATTAAAGTTGAGATCAACGGGCATGAAAGATTAACAATGAGTGTTGGAGCTAGCCATTACAACATCATTAGGCACTGTCACCTCTAACGGCTAGTTTTGCAAAAAAAAGTTGTTAGACTTAACTTTAAGTACTCTAATGGCTAATTTGGAGTTTAGCTATATAAGGAACATTTTTGAAAATCAGAAATAGGTTAGAAACATTGGAGAACATTTGCAATCAACTAGAGAACATCTAGCAAGTTATTTATGCAAATTTTTTGGTCTTACTTTGCTTTGTTTTATATTTTGGTTAGAGTAAGATTACTTTGGTACTCTTTTTTAGAGTAGGTTTTCTTGAGCACTAATAGTGCATTTGCTACCTGATTTGAAAGGCATTGACACTACTTGGATATATCTTTGCTAGTGGTTGTAAAGGTTAGTATTATGCCTAGAAAATACAAAAGGAAAAGCCTATAAAAAGGAAGGCTCTTCCTTAGCCTATAAAAGGAAAAGGTTGTTCCTAAGCTTGTAAAAGGAATAGAAAGGCCTAAGTGAAAGCTTGGGAGTAGAGCAGGCACGTTGTTGAACCACTATAAAATCCTTGTATTGATTTATGTTATTTGCTTCTGTTATTTCTGTTGTTACTTGTGCTTTTTGTTTACAATCTAATTCACCTCCTCCTTGGGTTGTCACATTTGTCATCTTCAACTAATAATTGGTATCAGAGCCTAACCTCTTTTGTAGCTTAACTGCAAAAGGTACACGATTATGTCAACCATTACGTCTTTTTACTATGAAAGCTTCATAAAAAATGGATAGGCATAAATCAGAGGAAGTAGTTTGTTATTGGTGCTAGAAGACCATCATCAAGATGAAAGAAGGAGAAGGAGCTTAATGAATTCCACATCCATAAGTGATGATGAACTCTTCTTCAACAAAAAGATAAAAAAGAGGAAGGCCAAAAAGAAAGCAAAAGTTGGATGTCTAACAACCATGAAGGATGAATCAAATGAGGTCTCTCTAAATAAGGTATGTGAACTTGATGATGATATTGAAAACATGTTCATAGTATAAAATTTGATTGAGGCCTTAAAATCAACAAATAATGACTTAGATAAATCTTTTTATAAAAATAAGATTTTGAGTAAATGAAAATGAATTGTTGAAAAATAAAATTTTCCCCATTTCTAAAATTAAAGATGAGCTTCTTGAATAAGTTGACTGTTTGAGATAAGAAAAAGAGGAATTGAATTCAAAAGCACTTTTCTTAAATTCTAATAAAAAAGAATTTTTGAAAATGAAAATTGATGCTTTGGAAAGGGAAAATGAAGAGTTGAACTCTAAAAATATATTTTATGAAACTCTTTCCAAACAAAATGACAATTTAGAAAAGGAGGTTTTGGATTTTAAAAACCCTCATTCAAATTTTACAAAAGGAAAAGAGAAATTGGATTTACTTGTGGGCTTTCAAAGAGATGCTAGTGCGAAACATGGTATCAGATATAATCATGCCCCTTCCTCCACTTCTAAAACTATGTTTATTAGAGCTTAACTTTCTAAAACACTTAGTCTCCAAGGTATTGAATCATAAAGCTCTTCATAAAAAGCTAATGCTAATGCAAAGCCTAAAAGCACAACACTAGCACATGCATACAACAAGCCTAAGAAAAAGGCTAATCATGCTTTTATATATGCATCTTATAAGCCAAAGTTTGTGAGAGCTTTAACTAAAGCTAGAACTCCCTTACCTTTATCTAAATCACATATGCATGATTAAAACTACTTACACGCTCACTCTTATTGGCCAAAGGCAAATCATGTCTTCATTTATGGAATTAGGCATATCAAGAATGCAAAGGATCCTTTATTTGTTAGGCATTAATCTTTTAAGAAGCCACCTCACACTTGCTCTACATAAGAGCTTAAGAAAGCATTCGTTTGATAATGCTTTTATTATGGAAAATATGCCCATAAAGCATACTTTTGTTATGCTATATTGAGAGATGAACATGTTTATACTGCTAACCCCCATGGACCCAAAAGAAAATGGATACCAAAGAAAGTTTGATTTTATAGGTTTAAAGGTTCCTAACCTTTTAGTCAATATGGAGAATCAAATGGTGAGAGGAGTTGAAGTTTTTGAAAAAGATTTGTATTTTTGGAGAACACAACAATTGGTATTAATTGGTAACATTAACTATACTATATCTTTATCCTTTTTGTTTAACTTACTTTTGTTGAGGGGGATTTGAATTTTATACCATCAATGGTATCAGTTGGTTTTTTTTTTTATTTTAGGAATCTCTGGCAATTATCCTTCCTTTATTGCTTTTCTCAACACATGAATAGAACATGTAACCCCAAGTTATGTCAACTGATTCTTTGTTTGAATATCTTGTATGATTTGTTGGAAGAAAGCATATAGATAGGGGGAGTTTTTCTTTGCTAAGTGTTATGTATTTTTGGTATCATCATGTTTGTTTTATTTTTTAGGAAATTGGTATAGATTTTAGGGGGAGAATGTTTGTATGTTTGTAAAGGGGGAGATTTTTTTTTTTTTTATGTATATCTTTTTGGCATGATGACAAAAAGGGGAGAGTTTATGGATGCTTTTGATTAGTATGTGTTTTGATTGGCATCACTTAATTTGGTTGGATACTCTTGTTTGAACTTATTTGTTTGGATACATTTAGTATGTTTTCAACATTCAACATTTGATATCCTATATGGTATATTTGGTATCCAGCCTTATGTGGATATCTTCATTGGTATCTTTTTTGAAGTTTTGTGCGTTTAACAATTGGGTATCCCATGTGTTTTAAGTTTTGTATTTTTAGTATCAAAGCATATTAGTTTTGTCATCATTCAAAAATAGGGAGATTGTTGTGAATGCTAAAGAAAGAATGTAGTGAATGCTTGGAGAACATGTGACCATAAGGTATTAGACTCATTCCTATACTTTGAATGATGTGTTTTAAATGACAACAAAATTATAACAAAACCAAGAGAAGTTCTAATGTTTGTGTTTTAGTGTTTTTATTTAAATCTTATAGCCTGGTCCTTCTAACAAGCATTGGACATTCCCAACAGGCATTGGACCATTCAATGGGCGTTGAAAGATGAACAATAGACATTGATTGGTTGATACAAATAGTTAAAGTCTTATAGACCTCACAACATACATTATCCCTTTCCAATTAGTAATGGAGAAATGCTTTTGTTTGAGTTATGCACTATGGACCTCTCCACTAGCATGTAGTTTCATAATGGGCATTGATCTGGCCAAGCAATAGGCATTGCATTTTCACAACAGGCATTGAAAAAGTGTCTAAGCTTGAGCTAAAGCTTCTAGAAAATGAAACGTGCATTGGCCCTTCTCAACAAACAATGAAAGAGTTTCTAATAAGCATTATAAGTTCTTCAATAGGCATGGAAAGCAATTATGCAAAGTTTGAAAAATAAAGCACCAAGTTCTTGCTTTCTAGAAAATCCACAATAGATGTTGATCATGAGTCAATGGGCGTTGAAGTTGAGATCAATAGGTATGGAAGATTAACATTGGATGTTGGAGCTAGTAGTTACAACATCAATAGATGTCGATCATCAATAACGAGCGTTGTCACCTCTAACGACTAGTTTTGTAAAAAAGTTATCAGACTTAACTTCAAGTACTCCAATGCCTAGTTTTGGAGTTTAGCTATATAAGGAACATTTTTGAAGACCAGAAATAAGTTAGAAACTTTAGAGAATATTTGTAATCAACTAGAGAACATCTAGTTATTTGTGCCCTTTTAGTGTTGCTTTGCTTTGTATTTTTGGTAGAATGAGATTACTTTGTTTCTCTTTTTGAGAGTAGGTTTTCTTGAGCACTAATAATGTATTTGCTGCCTGATTTGAGAGGCATTAACACTACTTGGATCTATCATTGCTAGTGGTTGTAAAGGTTGGCACTGTGCCAAGAAAAATACTAGGGGAAAGGTTGCCCTTCAACCTATAAAAGGAATAGAAAGGCCTAAGTTGCTTCCACTATTTTTATTATTTTTTGTGCTTTTTGTTTAAAACCTAATTCACCCCTCTTTTAGGTCGTCACATCTGCATTTCCAACCAACATTGCTCAATTCAAATCACTTGATATAAGGACTATTAAGAGATCAAGAACAATATTGATTGCAAAATTGCAATACTCATTTAGAAGTGTTCAATTCAAGTCACTTGGTCCAACAATTATTGCAAAAATGCAATGCCTATTGAGAAATTAAGAACCATGCCTGTTGCAAAATTGTGATGCCCGTTGTGACGTTCAATATGCATAGCTCATGTGTTTGAGTTATCCAACGTCTATTGTAATAGAGGACAACACCTGTTGTGAGACCTAGAAGACTTTGCTCATGCTAGGGTGATATTTCAATGTTTATTGAGTTCCTTCAATGCACGTTGCTAAAGTCACAATGCCTGTTGAATTATGGCAACACCCGTTGCACTATCAAGCTTAAGTTTGTTTGATCTTTACTCTATTAATACTTAGAATTTCCAATCATAACTCTTTCTCCAATCATTATGATTCAATGAATTGATGTTCCTGCAAGAATTAACACAAATAACTTAGATTAAAGTTAGCTCTTAAATGTGTTTATGATCATCAGAACAAGACTTAATTTAACACTTTGAACGGTTTAGACCAACATCATTTTAGCTTTCTCAAAAAGAGTCTAAGGTAAGAATTAAACAATAATACACATTGTCCCACTTCAAAATAGCATTTATGAATATGTTTGTCACGCTAAAGCTTGATTTTCACTTTATATATTCAAACATTCTCATAAGCATTCATTCAAATTCCATCTAACCCATTTAGTTGAAGTAGACACTTCTCTCTAGTTGTCTTAAAATCAAAATTCAATAATGTAATGGCCCAATATGCCTTGTGCTCTTACTTTACTGAAAGATGGCAAGCCTTCCTAAAAATAAAATGATAAAGAGGCATATCAAAGGGAGTTTTGAAAGTTGGTCTACATGTCCATAATGCATCGTCTAATTTAAAGGACTAATCCTTCCTTGAGGTAAAAATTGTCTTCTCCAAAATATATTTCAATTCTCTATTGGAGATTTCTACAAACCCACTTGTTTACAGGTGGTACAAGGTAGCAACCTTGTGAGTGACTTTATACTTTTTAAGTAAAGCTTCAAATTGCCTATTACAAAAGTGTGTCCCTCCATCGCTTATAATAGCTCTAAGCACTCTAAATCTTATAATGAATCTCTTAATGAACCTAGTCTTCTTCTTAGCCTCATTAGTAAGGGAAGTAATTGCCTTAACCCATTTGACACATAATCAACTACTACAAAGATGTAATGGTGCCTACAAGATGGAGAAAAAGGTCTCATGAAGTCAATCCCCTATACGTCAAACATTCCACATCAAGAATGTTATTTAGTGGCATCTCATGGCATTTAGAAATATTTCCTATCCTTTAGCAATGATCACATGAAAAGCATGAATTTCCAACTATTTTTATACATTGTCGACTAAGAAAACCACTCTGCAAGCCTTTTGTCATGGTTTTGATGGTGCTTAAATGACCTTCATTCTCCAAATAATGACAATGTGTGAGGATTCTATAAACTTTTTCACTAGACACACACCTTCAAATAAGACCATTGGCATAATGTTCATAGAGAAGTGATTCCTCCTAATAATGTTTGTTATATAAAAGGAATTTCTTCTTTTAGTAAAAGAGATGTTTGGAGGAAGAATTCCATTCACTAAATAGTTCACAACATCTACATACTAAGATGTGCTAAGTGAAACAATAAAAAGTTGCTCATTTGGGAATACCTCATTAATTGCGATGTTGTCATTCTCACTGTCCTTAAGTTGAATTCTAGACAAATGATCAACAACAAAATTTTCAATCCCCTTTTTGTCATAGATTTCAAGGCCAAACTCTTGCAATAAAAGCACCCAACATATGAGGTGAGGTTTAGCATCTTTCTTGCTCAAAAAGTACTTCATTACAGCATGATCCGTGTAGACAATGGCTTTAGATCCCACTAAATAAGACTAGAATTTGTCAAAAAGTGTACACAATTGTAAGCAATTCCTTCTTCATGGTGGCATGGTTCATTTGATCTTCATGGTGCATTCTCTTATCCTTCTTTTGGTTCAAAACAGCTTCAATGGTATAATCACTTACAACACACATAAGCTCAAAGGGTTGACTCTAATCTAGGGATACTATAATACATGTCAATATCAATGTCTTTTTCAATCTACAAGTATCAAAGCACTCTTAATCAAAACTGAATATAACATCTTTATTAAGAAAATTGCAAAGAGATTTTATAATCTTAGAAAATCCTTAACAAAGCGATGATAAAAGCCTGCATAACTAAGGAAACTTCACACTCCCATGATAGATGTAGGTGGAGGCATCTTTTTAATAATCTTTATTTTCTCCTTATCCACCTTTTTACCTCTTGAAGACACCTTATGGCCAAAGATCACACCTATTTGCACCATAATATGGCACTTCTCACAAATCAAAACAAGATTAGTCTCTTCACAATGCTATAAAACCTTTAAAAGGTTAGTCAAAGATGCAACAAAAGAATCACCAAATATAAAAAAAAAGTCATCCATAAAAATTTTCATTATTTTCTTAATAAAATAAGAAAAAATGACCATCATATATAGCTAAAAAGTAATTATTTCTTTAAAAGGTTAGTCAAAGATGCATCAAAAGAATCACCAAATATAAAAAAAAAAAAAATCATCCATAAAAATTTTTATTATTTTCTTAATAAAATAAGAAAAAATGACCATCATATATAGCTAAAAAGTAATTATTGCATTGCACAACCCAACTAGCATTCTCATAAATGTAAATGTGCCACAAGGGCAAGTGAATGTGGTTTTCTCTTGATCATCCAAATCAATTAGAATTTGATTATACTCAAAATAACCATCTAAAAGCAATAATAAGCACGCCTCGCAAGCCTTTCAAGCATTTGATCTATAAATAATAATGAAAAGTGATCCTTGTGAGTGGCTTTATCAAGCTTCGTATAATCTATACACATCCTCTACCCATTTACTGTTCTAGTGGGAATTAATTCATTTTGCTCATTTGCAACTTTAACCATCCTTCCCATTTTAGGCCCAACTTGCATAGAACTCACCCATGAGCTATCGAATATTGGGTAAATAATACCTACATCCAAAATTTTCAAAATTTTAGCCCTCACTACCTCTTTCATATTAGGATTTAATATCCTTTTACACATAATATATGGTTTATGATCATCCTCTATGAAGATTATGTGCATGCAAAAGGAAAGGCTAATCCCCTAATTTTATGGCTCTTTTCCTCTCTCTTAACTCTTTCAATAATTGTTCTTCTTACAATGGGGCTAAATTTGCTAAAATTATCACAAGCAAGGTTTGGTTTTCACTGAGAAATTCGTACCTTAGATGAAAAGCAAGAGGTTTTAACTTTAAATTTGGAGCTTTTTTAATTGAATGAGAGGAAAAGCCTTACCTTGTCCCAATTACTTAAACTTAAAAAATTTAGATTGAGGATTTGCTTCCAAAAAATGGGTTGCACTTGTAATTTCATAGTTCTTATATGATGGTGATGCCTCTTAAACCAAGCAAGTTTTGAATGGATCCTTATGATGCTTCCTTTAAAAAATCTCTTGAACTAACCTATGAATTACATCCATTCTATGTCAATCTTCAATAGAAGAGGGTTCTTTCATTGCTTTGAAAATATTAAATTCCATGGATTCTCCTATCACATTAATGGTGAGTTTACCATTCTTCACTTCAATTATGACCCCCTAGTTGCTAAAAATGGTTTTTCAAGGATCAATGGCATGTCTACATTCGCATCCATGTTATGAACAATGAAATCCAATGATATGTATAACTTCTTTACTTATATCAGCGCATTTTCCACCATTCCAACTGGGTATTTAATAGTAATCCATAAGTTATAAAGTCATCTGGTTGGTTGGATCTCGTCAAGATTCAATTTCCTGTAATTAGAAAGAGACATTAGACTAGTACTAGTGCCTAAATCATATAATGCTCTATTAAATTTGCAATTAGATATTAGGCAATGAATAGATAAACTCCCTGGATCTTTAAGCTTTGGTGGAAGCTTATTTTAGATTATGGCACTATAATCCTTAGAAAGAGTTATTGTCTCATATTGTTCTAACTTCTTTTTTGTTAAATAAAGATCCTTAAAAAATTTGGCATATGTTGACATTTGTGCTAAGGCCTCGATAGAGGGAATGGTGATGTTGAGTTACATGAAAATCTCTAAGAACTTAGCATATTATTAAACAAAAGATCCTTAAGAAATTTACTTTATGTTGGCATTTATGTTAAGACCTCAGTAAAGGGAATGTTGTTATGGAGTTGCTTGAAAATTTCAAAGAACTTAGTATATTGGTTATCTGACTTATGTTTTTGCAACTGTGAGGTAAAGGAAAAGGTGGACCATATGATTTTACCAATTAAGGCTTTTTTCCTTCTTCCTTTTTAGCTTCATCCATATTGTGTTTCTTATTTGGAATGGAATTTAGGGTTGCTACCTTACTTTCTTCGACTAAAATTTTAAGACTTTTAGCTATTTTAAGGGTTACCCTTTAATTTTTGTCTGGTGCTTGCATAAGGGGTCAAGTATCTTCGAGCCACTTCTTAGAGTAAATGCCTTACATTACTCTCTTAGGTTAATTTTAGTCTTACTAAGGAGTGTGCCTTCCATTCTTGCACTAAGATTGTTAACCAATTGCCCAATTTACATCTCTAAATCATGGTTGTGTTGCTTCATTTGGTTCATCCTTAATTTGAAGCTTATCAATCTTGTCTACCTTGATCTCCACCTTTTCAAATTTTACAATAAAAAATTTATGCATGTCTCATATTTGCTTCCCCTCTTATTGATTTTATTGGCCTACAGGAACTCCACCTTGTTACCTTTAAGGCAAACCAAGAGGATGAGAAGGCTTTATTTGATTGGCTTGATTACTCCATGAAAAGTTGGGATGATTCCTCCACTGAGATTGTGGGTGTTGGAATATGGATTGTTGGGCTGCTAATTGAATTTGGAGACATATTGCACTTACTCATTATTTGTGTTCCCACCAAAGTTTAAATTTTTCATTAATTCAACCTCATTCTTGGTGCACAAGGACCAATAAATACATATATACATATTTCATAGGATGTGTGAGAATTATCAATATCATGGGAGTTCATCAAAGTGAGGTATTGGATGAGATCTATATGATAGGCCTTATTTTTCATCACTTTATGTACCACTGTCTGATCAACCTACTATGTCACCTCTAGCTCCACCATATGTAGCACCTCTAACTATATCTTCAACATCGCATGTCTATAATACTTCTACTACATCAGCATCTGATCCCTCATCTTCTCATCGACCTAGGGCTACAAGTCATTGGTACAAGGTATGTTGTGCTAATAATCATATTCAGTTGTATACTTTGTAACTTTATATTATTTTTATAAAGTTTGCTCCTAATGCATCATTGTTTTAACATATTTCCTTGATTTTCAAGGAGCATTTGGACCCTAAAAGTTATGTATAGAAGACGATGTTAGCAAAAACCAAGGATTTCTATTAAAAGGAGTTCAAGGTACAATTTATATGTTTTTGAATTAATACAATTTGCATTCATGCGTTGATATTTTGTTTCTTTGTATTATAGAAGTTTTTTTTTTTTTTTTTTGAGATATTGTTATGGAGTCCATAATTAAGATTACATGAGAGCTGATAGTTGTTAAGCAGTATTCAGATATTTTTTCTAGTTGGAGGCGAAGTGATAATAGGCCATAATGTGTCTCCCAAAATATAAGGAATATGTGGCAGCAACAATGGTCTATGCTGAAATATCAAGCTCAGTCTACTACAATTTACAAGAATAGACTCATGGAGACAGCTAAGGTTGATAGTAAGCCTTCTTGCCATACAGGTGGATTTATATCATTCCTTCGACACTCTTTAGATTTGGTTTGTTTATTTACATTTTTTTTTTTTTGCACTTAATAAAATATTAGGGCTAAAGCAATAAAAATTTTATATCAGGGGAAAGAATTGAAATATTCGACCACTAATTTTAAGCTTTTCAAAAAGACACACATTAAAAAGAAAGACAATTTATTTGTTGATAAGAAGTCACAGGACAACAATGCAAGTTAAATAAAAATTAGTGCGCTATTTTTCATTTTTAATAAAATGCAATTATACCAACTTCAATAACATTTCATAATGATTTTTCATATTTATTAGGATGCAATGGAAAGAGATATTTTTGCAACTATTTCATAGCTATCAGAAGATTATGCAAAATCTCAAGCCATCAACATCAACTAATTGTACCTAGATGTTGTTGGAAGATACCAAAAAAGTATAATGTATGGACTTAACTCCAAGGAGACATCTAGTCGTCCACCTTGTTACATCAGCTCTCACTCAGCTACATCACATATGGCTCATAATCTAGAGTTGGATGAGTGCATTAGGAGGCAAGTCCAAGAGAAACTTCATTATGAGTTTAATATGTAGTTTGCTACTATGAGGAATCAGATGCAACAAACTCGTAACTTCTATATTAGCTAGCATGCAGAGTCAAATGGCTTCAACACCAGCACCCCCAACAACAACATCTTCACCTCTAAAGGACAATAATTATGTGGAGGCACATGATAACCTAGATGGTTAGTTTTTATTTTCATATTTATGTATCTTATATATATAATATTGCTATAAACATATTGTGATAGATTTGTGAATGAATTTACTATGGAATTGTGACAAAATAACGACGGAATACCATTACAACCTACGCAATTTACGATGAATTAGCAAAGAAGTTTTCAATCGCAAAAAATTTGTCACTAATCCATCTCAAATTAACGATCGATTAGTCATTGCTAGGCTTAGCAACGACTCTTAATTCTATCGCTAGTCTAAGTGACGACTCTTGATTCCATCACTTGGTCTTAGTGATGAGCTGCCTTAGCGATGGACGTCTCTAAGTCGTTGCTAAGCCCTATAAGCAACAAAAAATGCTAAATTAACAATGAAAAATCTGTCATTAATTCAATAGAATTTTCTAATGTTGTTTTATTAGTTAATCCATTCAATTAACATATTCTATTAATAATTTGTTATTTTTAATAACTAATAGTTAAACTATTTATTAATTATTAATTGTAAATTAGTAGTAAATAGCAAAAATAATTTCAATTTAATATTTAAGATGTAAGTTATTAGTTATTACTTGTTAAATTATCACTTATTTATTTTAGTAAGAAATGTAAATTTTATTTTATTTTTGTTTATAAAAAATTAAAAATGAAAAGTTTAATTTTAATAAAAATAATTGAATATCTAAACTGGTATCAAATTAAATTTAATCGTCCTGAAAGAATAAATAACTAAATTGAATCATCCTAAAATTGTAAAAAATGAAACTGAATTGAACGTAAAATTTAAAATAATATCGATTTTCTATTTTTAAAATTTCAAAATTTCAGTCCAATAAAATCTCCAAATTGATGTGTTCACCTCTAATCTAACATGATGGAGTGAAATTAAGCGCTCCTTCCATTTTTCATCTATGTTTCTTGTTCCAAACATAGATAAATTATGCAAAAATAAATAAATAAATGATTGGAAATAATTAAGACCCCCTATTGGTTCACATTTTAAAATTGAAAATAAATAAATAATTGAGTAAAATAAAAAAATCATTATTTTAAGTGTTTAGTTTATCAAAGAATAAAAATTAATTTTTTATTTTTTATTTTTATAATATTGAAATCGATAACTAATTTTATTCTATAATATACTTATAATATACTATAATTAAGAATAACATTATTCTAATTTTTTAATTAAAATTTTAATAGATTTATTTTTTATTATTATATTACTTTTAAAAAATTTTAGTTTTATATTATTTAATTTAATAATTTATTATATATTTAATTTTAATATTATATTATAAAAAACTAAATATTTATTAAGTTAAATAATTTACATATATTTAATTTAATTTTATGATAATAAATTTTTTCAATTTATTAATAAAAAAGAAAAAAATAAATCATTTTCCTATTTAAAAATTCTTATTATGATGTACATTTAAATAAATAAATAAATATAAAAACTTAAAATTATTTATTTCGATTATGATTTGAAACCTTCTTTTGTCAAACCAAATAATTCGAAAGATATTTTTTAATGTGTCAGTTCCGTGGCAAAATGGCGTGTGCTTAGGTGCTGCGGTGGCTCTATGAGAGAAACCAAACCGTACGTGTACAATGTGAAATTAAAGAACGGGTAGGTCGGGCAACGGGTGCGGCCTCAAATTCAAGGGCAGAGCATATAGTTGGGAAACTTAATCCTCGGAACAGGAGCCCAAGCTTTGATATGATGCGTTACATTATTATGCTCTTGTTTGCTTTGTCGTTTTGTATTTTGTTCTTTCCCATAACAATTCTAGATGATTCTGTGTGCCATTAACCCTAATTTAGGAAAATGTTGGAAAAAAAAATGAAGAGAGAAAATAAATTTAATTTTTTATTTATTTTTTATATTTAAATAAAAAATTAATTTTTTATGTTTGATTTATTTTTTTATAAATATCAATAAAAAATATATAAATAGTTTCAAATTTATAAATAACTTAATTGAATCATACTAAAAATTTGAAATAATATTAATCTTTTATTTTTAAAATCTCGAAAATTTTGATTCAATTCTAAAAATTTTTAAATTTTTGAATTCTACTAAACTGTGGTCACTATTGCCATTCGCCATGCAATTTTGTACTCAAGATAGTTTTATACGGAGAAGAGAAGCCTTATTACTTAGCCTCCCATCTTCTTCTCAAAAAAAAAAAAGTAATTATTATTATTATTACGTTAGTTGTGCGTCTTCCTATAGAATTTTATACTCCTTTTTTATAATATCAATACACCATTCGAAAACTAAAAAAAAAAAAACCGGTGATGAATACTGCCTTTTGTGGGTCAAATTTTAATTAATTATATTTGAGAGTTCATGTTTATTTCAGAAATTTTAAATTATAGTATTACAAGTTTAGTATATTTTAATCCAACTAAAGAGTTAGTAGAAGTAAAATAGAAAAAATATATTTGATTAAATTTAAATCAAAATTTTATGATAATAAAATTTCAAGCTTGTCTTAGAAATACATTAAATAAGTTTTGAGAAATAACCCATCATTTTTTGTTTTTAACTTCTTGTTTTTAGGTAATTTCTTATTTTACAATTTTGTTGTCCTTTTGCCTTTTTGTCTTTTTCCTCTCTTTTCTTTTTCTTCTATGCTGTTGGCTGAGGTTCATGAACCAACTAAATATTAGAATAAAAGAAAGTTATGGAACGAACTAGTCAATGTTTAATAGAATAAAGAAGATGAAAGCATATTATTGTTATTATTATTAGAATATTGATTTTGAAATTTTGGATTCTCAAAAATATAAATTCATATTCAAAAAATACAAAACAGCCTAAATACACGGTAACCTATAAATTATTAGATTCAGTCGAATTATATTTGGCACTCAGTAATTTTTCTTTTCATGGCAAAATCAAATATCTAAATTTTTCACAAATTAAATAAATATGGGATAATATCAGGTTAATAATAGATATCAATTAGAAAAGGGGAAATATAATTATCAGTGCCGACTCAAGGCATATTATTTCACTAAGGCATATGTCGAGGCCTCAAAAAATGGAAGTCCCAAAAAATTGGGGGTCACAAACTTTTTTTTAATATATATATATATATATATATATATATATATATATATATATATATATATATATATATATAATAATATAAAATTGTGTTTTTATAAAATCTCTATAATATTTTATTTTATATATAAATATATAAATAATATTATATTTGTG